>CAJPVJ010001694.1:0-15371 GCA_905397405.1 Oppiella nova | reverse complement strand
TATATGTAAAATATTAATAAACTACAGTATATTGCTTACATAACATGAGCTTGGTTGACAAATTTAAAATTGGGTCCGTAACATAGAGACGATACCGGAAATAATAGATCAGGCTCACCCACGTGTACGGGCACAATACGGGGTAGAATTCTCATGACAAAGCTTATATAAGATGGGTTCACAATATATGCGTGATCCTTAAATGCATTGAACGTTGTTTGTGTACCCTGGACAATTCCCTCGTATATGGTCATGATCTTTTCCTGGTCTAGTGACTGTAACTTCTGTAATACTTTGTTGAATTTGCGTTTAAACTGCGGCTCAAAATGTGCCTGAAACTCATACATATTGAACTTCTTATAATAGCTTTCGTCGGTATAAACCTCGAGCCTATTGTCCAATAGGTCGTCAAACGTGTCGACATTCATGGCATTCCTGTTCACCATTTTGGACGTCAAGTCATTTTGAAAGATATATACCAATGGTGTGATCGATAGCACCCACAATATATACAGGGCATTTTTAAAACCCCTGGGTTCGCTCATTAACAATATGGGCTTGAAATAAATCCACATGCTACTTATTAACGATTTACATTTAATCTTACCAAATCTTCCAGAAATGACGTTCTCAGTTATTATAATTAAAATAAACACCACTATTAGGGTTAACCAAACTGTTTTGTCAAACACGGCCCACATATCACGCATAGCGTTAAATGGTTTAAAAACGTCAATGCTCAGATAGGCCATAGTGTGACGTAGAATTAATGGCTCGGTACAATTTAATGAACGAGTTTGAGTATTCATGATATAATCCACATCAAATATCGAAAAAGATGTCATTGCTCCATTTCGTAACATGTCGTACAAAGAAATGTTATGACTCTCATCATGCTCATTGCAATCGAGTACATCTAGGTGTAAACTGGCAATATAGATAAAAACATTATACTACACTTGTATTACACATTATTATACTGGTACATTTTAAAAATATGAAAATAATTATTTACCTATAATTAACATGCTTCCCTATTGCTTGTAATTGTGGGCCGATTAGCGACAAATAATAGGCGGACTCCTTTCCACTCATTGACTCCAAATATGAGGGCTAGAAATTAAAAATTAAATAATTATTTGCACAGTATTATATTCAAAAAGAAATAAATACGCCATTGGCAAAAGTAGCAATGTGAAATTTGTTGTCATTATTAAGTAGTTGATTAATCGATTGGTAAGATTTGCAGTCAATATAAGACATGTTTACAGTTTCCACAAACTTTAACCACACAACCAGTGCATGACTTTTAAAATATGCATACTGAATACCTGGATCCATTGTTGTGATAATAGCTATTTCATAAAATATNAGCAAATAGTAGGCCTGGTGAATTAGCACTTGTTTGTTGAATTTGATTTATTATAAATATGTAAATAATAATATTAAACAAACAAACATTTACATTCATTTTATATTATATTAATCAATAAACATTTAAATTAGAAATTAAACATTACAAATTATATAGAAAATAATTATAATTTATTAGTTAAATTATTACAAATATAACCACAAAGCAATGCATATTAGTATAAAATGCTATTTCATTTACAAATATGATATTGAATTTCTTGTTGTAATCTATAAATGTAAACAGGTTAATCTAAATATTATCTCTATTTTATGATAACTTTTGTTAGATTTTTATGTACTGCTTACAACCCTATTGGCATAGAAACATACAAACAATTAATGTTTATAAATTATTAATCACTTTATATACAGTATATGAGACAGGCACAAAAAATGATGACATGATCTCTGCTTATATATGACTGCATAGTATTGAAAGTAATATTAACTTTTGTATTACTCATAGAGTTCAAGTCACCGTTTGGTATGTGCCTGTCTCATATACTGTATAGTTAACAAAATATAAACAAGTTAGTTTTGAGTATTATCTGTTAATGATTCACCTCTTGTATTTATAAATATGGTTAGAAACATGTATCTCTTAATATTTAGTTGGCAAACATTTTTACGATATATAGCAAGCACAATTTTGAAAACTGAATTTTTACGTTTAGTATATTGCAGCATTATTAGTGTGCATTTATGCTGCGATTTTTATGTGTCGTGCAATAGTCCTGGGATTGGAGGGCAACTGCAGTGCACTAATCCCTCGGGAATGTTGCACAACACCCTCTCATACGAAACATAAAACGGTATGTTTTCCCACTATTTGGGGCTTTTTGTGTTGGGTTCGCGTTGAGAGTGCTTTCTCTGTGCGACAGAAAGTACTCTCAAACTCCTCTTAAGCCGAGGATAGGATTGTGTTATTATTATATAACTTTTATAATAAAGATATCTTTTGTCAATTAAGTGTCAAATCCCCTCTGAACCCCCTTTAACTACAGCACTTATGTGCCGTTGTCCGGAGGTGTTGGCCACGCGAGTGGGCCTGAAATGGTCGATCTACAAAATGGTGGAAAGGTATGTATGGTTTTACAGGTATTACAGGTACACCACTTCACGCGCCAACCCAAGTCGTGCTCAACGCGCGCGTAATGTTGCAATATTTTTAAAACTATATTCTTGTATGTTTTTATCTATTTGTGTATTATGTAATTGTATTGATTTCTAAAATCTTATGCAATTAAATTTTTAATTATTACATAATTGACTTCCCTAACATTAGTTACTAGAATCATTTAATATAGAATTACTTTTATTTAATCTATGTTTAGTACATAAAAATCTATTTTAAATGTTTTAAATTGTATTTTGATTTATTATGTTATGCACTACTTTATTTATTGTTAATAATATTGATCATGGTAAGTTTATTTTTAAAATGTTCCTTTACATTGTATTACGTCCTCTTTAGAGCTTACAGCTCGCACATTACCTAATTATAATTATACATAATTACATAGGTCAAATCATACAATAATTTATTTTAGCTTATATACTGCATAGCCCGGTGTTTGTACTGTATATCCATTTTTAGATCAGGGAGACCTATATTTTATTTATAAACATATTATTATTTACACTGAAATATGGTTACATTAATTAGATATTAATATTTATTATAAAATTAAAGTTATTTTTCATAATAACAATTAAATATTAATAAATTAATTTGTTTTTATATTGTTGTATTCCTATTTCAACATTATATGAAATAAAATAATTATTAATTAAAGCATTAAATATTAATTGTTATTCTTAATTTAAATTCGAAATATTTTCTAATATAAGTTAAATTACTTTTGCAATAACAAATTTTGTATCAAATGATAAACTAGTAAATAATTTATTAAGTCACAATGCAATACAATCCAGTACAAGTTATTTATAAATAACATTTACTGTCTATTAGATTTATAGTGAAGTCCAAGATTTTTTAGATAAGGTATCAGTAATTTTAACTATAATATCATTTGTACACTATTTTGATATTTGGTAAATAACTATAATTGTACGAGTGTATTATATAGCCAGGTGCTTTTTGTCTCAAATTGTATTAAAGTCCATATTTTTCTTTACGTGAGGTTAACCTAAATTAATTTAACCTAACCTGGCCTAAACTAAATTAGCTTAATAGTAAAGTTCCCAATTCTATACAGAATTTTACTCAATTGTTAAAATAATTTGTAAAAATTTGTTATAAAAATTATATTTTATGAAATAGCTATTATCACAACAATGGATCCAGGTATTCAGTATGCATATTTTAAAAGTCATGCACTGGTTGTGTGGTTAAAGTTTGTGGAAACTGTAAACATGTCTTATATTGACTGCAAATCTTACCAATCGATTAATCAACTACTTAATAATGACAATACAAACTTTAACCACACAACCAGTGCATGACTTTTAAAATATGCATACTGAATACCTGGATCCATTGTTGTGATAATAGCTATTTCATAAAATATAATTTTTATAACAAATTTTTACAAATTATTTTAACAATTGAGTAAAATTCTGTATAGAATTGGGAACTTTACTATTAAGCTAATTTAGTTTAGGCCAGGTTAGGTTAAATTAATTTAGGTTAACCTCACGTAAAGAAAAATATGGACTTTAATACAATTTGAGACAAAAAGCACCTGGCTATATAATACACTCGTACAATTATAGTTATTTACCAAATATCAAAATAGTGTACAAATGATATTATAGTTAAAATTACTGATACCTTATCTAAAAAATCTTGGACTTCACTATAAATCTAATAGACAGTAAATGTTATTTATAAATAACTTGTACTGGATTGTATTGCATTGTGACTTAATAAATTATTTACTAGTTTATCATTTGATACAAAATTTGTTATTGCAAAAGTAATTTAACTTATATTAGAAAATATTTCGAATTTAAATTAAGAATAACAATTAATATTTAATGCTTTAATTAATAATTATTTTATTTCATATAATGTTGAAATAGGAATACAACAATATAAAAACAAATTAATTTATTAATATTTAATTGTTATTATGAAAAATAACTTTAATTTTATAATAAATATTAATATCTAATTAATGTAACCATATTTCAGTGTAAATAATAATATGTTTATAAATAAAATATAGGTCTCCCTGATCTAAAAATGGATATACAGTACAAACACCGGGCTATGCAGTATATAAGCTAAAATAAATTATTGTATGATTTGACCTATGTAATTATGTATAATTATAATTAGGTAATGTGCGAGCTGTAAGCTCTAAAGAGGACGTAATACAATGTAAAGGAACATTTTAAAAATAAACTTACCATGATCAATATTATTAACAATAAATAAAGTAGTGCATAACATAATAAATCAAAATACAATTTAAAACATTTAAAATAGATTTTTATGTACTAAACATAGATTAAATAAAAGTAATTCTATATTAAATGATTCTAGTAACTAATGTTAGGGAAGTCAATTATGTAATAATTAAAAATTTAATTGCATAAGATTTTAGAAATCAATACAATTACATAATACACAAATAGATAAAAACATACAAGAATATAGTTTTAAAAATATTGCAACATTACGCGCGCGTTGAGCACGACTTGGGTTGGCGCGTGAAGTGGTGTACCTGTAATACCTGTAAAACCATACATACCTTTCCACCATTTTGTAGATCGACCATTTCAGGCCCACTCGCGTGGCCAACACCTCCGGACAACGGCACATAAGTGCTGTAGTTAAAGGGGGTTCAGAGGGGATTTGACACTTAATTGACAAAAGATATCTTTATTATAAAAGTTATATAATAATAACACAATCCTATCCTCGGCTTAAGAGGAGTTTGAGAGTACTTTCTGTCGCACAGAGAAAGCACTCTCAACGCGAACCCAACACAAAAAGCCCCAAATAGTGGGAAAACATACCGTTTTATGTTTCGTATGAGAGGGTGTTGTGCAACATTCCCGAGGGATTAGTGCACTGCAGTTGCCCTCCAATCCCAGGACTATTGCACGACACATAAAAATCGCAGCATAAATGCACACTAATAATGCTGCAATATACTAAACGTAAAAATTCAGTTTTCAAAATTGTGCTTGCTATATATCGTAAAAATGTTTGCCAACTAAATATTAAGAGATACATGTTTCTAACCATATTTATAAATACAAGAGGTGAATCATTAACAGATAATACTCAAAACTAACTTGTTTATATTTTGTTAACTATACAGTATATGAGACAGGCACATACCAAACGGTGACTTGAACTCTATGAGTAATACAAAAGTTAATATTACTTTCAATACTATGCAGTCATATATAAGCAGAGATCATGTCATCATTTTTTGTGCCTGTCTCATATACTGTATATAAAGTGATTAATAATTTATAAACATTAATTGTTTGTATGTTTCTATGCCAATAGGGTTGTAAGCAGTACATAAAAATCTAACAAAAGTTATCATAAAATAGAGATAATATTTAGATTAACCTGTTTACATTTATAGATTACAACAAGAAATTCAATATCATATTTGTAAATGAAATAGCATTTTATACTAATATGCATTGCTTTGTGGTTATATTTGTAATAATTTAACTAATAAATTATAATTATTTTCTATATAATTTGTAATGTTTAATTTCTAATTTAAATGTTTATTGATTAATATAATATAAAATGAATGTAAATGTTTGTTTGTTTAATATTATTATTTACATATTTATAATAAATCAAATTCAACAAACAAGTGCTAATTCACCAGGCCTACTATTTGCTGTTCACAGGAAAGGCATCTATTTAAAGCAAAACATAAACGCCCCGGATAATAACTATACATCAACCACTCATTTAATATCGAACTCGCATTTAACCCGTGATTTAGACTATGATTATGGGAACAACTGCATGTTTTGGCTCGGGATCAAATCAGGTGATACCAATGTGTCCCTCTATGGGGCGCCAATAGACAGCGCCAGACCCTCAACTTATACCCACCCAACCCTTATAACAGATAAATATTATAAATCAAAGGTTTTAGCCTATGACTGGATTCATAACCTGATGTACGTGTCGACCCCTACCGGAATAGACGTGCTTAACATCGGAGATAATATGTACAGTTATACTGTAGTAAATCATATTGATACAGTATATGACATTGCTGTTGATCCCGTAAATGGGTATTTAATATGGACATACACCAATGAACATGATTATGATAGATATTTAATGCGAGCTAATCAAGATGGTAGCGGGAATTTCGTGATATACACTGAGGATTTAACCTGGTTGTCTACAATCACTGTTGATATTAAAGGAAAAATAATATACTTTTTGGATACGCTAAAAAATTCATTAAATTCAGTTGATTATAATGGCAAAAATTACAAAACTATATGGGATGATGATAATCAATTTGATAGGCCGATACCGATTGATTTACATGGAGGGAATCTAATTGTACCCGATAACTTAATGAAAACAATTTATTTGACCCCGATTACCATAGGTTTACGTGATGATGATAATGATGATACTCATGTTTTAGTATGTACAATTTTAACTATCTAATTTTGGAATTTCACAATTGTTACATTTTGTAATTTACCCACATGATTTTACCAAATTTTACAGGGTTTATATATTGATATAAACGATAGACACAACACCAAACGCCAGTCCCTCACTAAAGTCATACTGTATACGACAAATACAGTGATCGATAGCATTAAAGTGTTTGATAGTCAGAGACAACTAAAAGGTGCAAATAGGTGTTCAGCGCATAATTGTTCGCACCTATGCTTGCCATTTAAAAATAGCTACCGGTGCGTGTGTGACAAATCATCTAATATTGATGGTAATTGCACGGTAAGTTACAAGAATTTTCTTAAAATATACTTTAAAATTTAAAGTTTAAATTGTTATGTATTATAAATAGTTTATTTAATCTTATTGTTTAAACACTAAAGGAAACTGTTAACAAGGACAAACAAAATTCTGAAAATATTTCCAAGATGCTAAAAACCGATAAACCATTGATAATATATACAATTAGAAATGAGATCCGAATGAGTCCAGTGCTAAACAATAAAATAACTGAATTAAATAATACAGAATTCATGTATGAGCTAGACCATAATGCGGTTGCCCTTGATTATAATTATCAAGACAATTATATTGTATGGATAAAAAGTTCGAATTATAAAAATTATCGATCTGTTAAATTGGACGGAACGTCATTAATGGCAGCACCTATAGACCAAACAAAACCCAATGTTTTAAACATAAATTACGAAAATAACCTGTTAAATAATATCAAGATTAAACAGTCTGCAATTGCTTTGGACTGGATACATCATTTACTCTACATACCTATTTACGAATCACCATTGCACAATAATGGGATACATGTTGTTAATCTTACTGATCCGAATCGGCAACCATATTTAATTGTAAGCGAGGACAATTGTCAGAC
The DNA here is from genome assembly GCA_905397405.1 of Oppiella nova. Lineage (NCBI taxonomy): Eukaryota > Metazoa > Arthropoda > Arachnida > Sarcoptiformes > Oppiidae > Oppiella > Oppiella nova. The sequence goes on along the minus strand of CAJPVJ010001694.1, from coordinate 7,413 downwards.
AAATAATATACGTGTGGACCCCACGGAATCGCTACTATTCTGGAGCGACGAGTGCGAGTTGGGAACAGGAGGTGAGTATACAATAGTTAAGAAATCGCTACAAAATGGGCAAAATGTTACGGAAATCACCCAAACCGTCGTAATTGATGGCAACACAATGACCCTGGACATTGTCAATAAACGTGTTTATTGGTTGGAAAGGTCATCGCAAAGATCGTACGCCTCAATCGCACAGGTAGTCAGCGTTGATTACGTTGGAAATGATCGACAAATTTTTTCCATGTCAAATAAATATACCCTTCGTTTTCGTGAAATTATGGCTATGGATTTATTTGGAAGTAGTTATTACCTGGCTGAAAATAAGGATGATAAGATTTTAAGATTTAGCACAAATAAATATGTAGTTGATCACCAAAGTTCAAATACGGTTCTGGATTTGCAGGGTGATATTATTGTTTTTAAGATTTTACATAAATCACGTCAACCAATGACAACAAATCGGTGTCATAATCATAATTGTTTGACAGTATGTCTGCCGAAGAGTAATGATAATCAATACGGTTTTACGTGTGGTTGTGAGTTGACTCACGTGTGGAACGGTAGCCAGTGTTTGATTACCAATGTAACTTCCGTTAAAACTACTGGTCAACCAGTTATTGATTCAATATTTGCGAGTCATAATAGTACGGTATGTAATAGTTTTAATACTGTAGTATAATACTGTAAATTAAATGTGTAGGTATAATATTTTTATTTTAAATACTATTCACAAAAATATTTACAATTTAGTTTAATTTTAATTATCATTTTTAAATTCTTAGATTCAAACCACTATTACAAATTCAATCCAACCAAAATCAAGTTACCTATCAGAATCTAAGTTAAATGAACTAAATTCTGTAATTGAACAAAATACAAATAATACAGACATAACCTGGATAATTGTGGCAATTGTATCCATTATGATAAATTTAATAATTTTTACACTGTTAATAATGTCAATAAATATTATACGGAAACAGTAAGTTAATATAATCAACTAATATTAATAAGAAATAAAATATTCTAGTTAATATAATTATGATTTAATTATAATAATAATAATGTTTGTTTATTTCTATTCTAGTAAATATCCATTTCGTTTACTACTTGGAAATACTGGGGACCAAAATGAGATTGATGAATATTCTATGCATGAAGATTTATAATAAACTAATCAAGTAACATATTTTTAATGTAATAACTTTTTAAACATATTTGTAAAAATAAAATGCATCTTTTCTAGAGAATATTTTACAAAACTAAAAATTACTATTTGTAATTGATGAATGTTTTATTTGTTTGTACTTAAAACTTACATTTTTATTTATGAGATATTATTTAAAAACAAAAATAATAAAATTGTATTCTATTTTAAATATAACTTTATAAATAATGGCATAATTTAATTAAAAATTTAATTATAAACCTTATATTAATTCGCTATAATAATAACATGATCATTATTGTTGTTTTCAATTTATAGTATAAGATTTCTGCCACAAATACAATGAAATTCAACATTAAACCATAGATTATATAAACGAAAAACGCTTTAAATGATTGATACGTTAGATTTTCATATTTGGAAATGGGTGCTTGGTACAAATCGTAAAGGTGCTTGTCATTCAGGACACCACTATTGTCAACAGCAGCTGTTAACCCATAATAACTCATATCTTTTAATAACTCAAGCCAATGGTCATATATCGCTGACTCAAATAGACGTCGAGCACTAGTTAATAAAATAAATAGATAATTATCATGTCCATTATCAAGAAAATTTATATTACAAAAATAATGCTAATTAAAATTTTGATGAAAACTGGCGTTTGTTAATTTGCAAGATTTTACATTATACATAATAAAACATACAAAACTATATTAAAGTTTATTACTATTATTATTGTTACTCATGTGATATTGCTACAAATATATTGAAATTGTTTAGTTTAACACAATAACGTTTACATTCTTATAAATATCAGGACTGGAAAAAAGAAGTCGCAATAAATCTGCTTTAGTAATAATTAGTTAAATTCTTAACTAGATCACTTAATTTTAATCTGTTTACTACAGGTTTTTAATTTTAAATGTACATCCAAAAAACAGCTTAATTAGAGCACCCGTAGCTCGGCACAGGTAGTTTATGTGAAATATGTTATATCTTAAAAACTTCAAAGTAGATTTCCAAAATCAATACGATATTGACAATACCTCATTTGAAAGAGCATAAAAATAAGGAGATACATAAAAAATATGCGAGTTACGGGTGCTTAAATCAAGCTGCCTCGTCGTAATTATATGTACATTTTAAAACCATAGTGGGGGTTTAAATAGATTAAAATTAAGTGATCTAGTTAACAATTTAACTAATTTTTTACTAAAGCAGGGCTATTGCGATTTCTTTTTTCCAGACCTGATATATGGATCGAAATTTTTTATTTAATAATAGTAATTTATCTAGGAATACTTACATGGCATACGCCTCATTTACAAATTTAAATTTAGGCTCGTAACATAGAAATGTTAGTGGGATGAGTAACTCGGATTGACCTCGATGAACCGGCACAAGGTTGGGCAAAGTGCTCATGACTAAAGGCATATAAAACTCGCTCACTATATATGCCTTATTGCGAAACAAGTCATAAACATGTTCAGTGCCATCAATGACATGTTGCATAATTCTCATTTGATCATCCACGTTTAAATTTTGCAACTTTTGTAAGACTTTTCCAAATGTTTGCTTAAAATTTGGTTCAAATGGTACTAGGAAGTCTGGGGAATTTAATTTTATGAAAAGATCTGAGTCAGTGTACACTTCAAGCCTATCGTCCAATAGGTCGTCCATAGTGTCGACGTGCATGATATCCCTGTTAACCATTGTTGACGTCAAATTGTTTTGTAGTATATGCACTATTGGTGAGATTGAAATGAGCCATGTTAAATAAATTAATTTTCGAAATTGCCAACGTTCCGATTGATTCAACATAGGCTTTAGGTATATCCAAATGTTATCGAGTATAGTTTTGTGATTGGTAGTTTTATCCGAGATTTTAGAAATGAGTTTGTCAGTTATGACTATTAATATAAACACGATTAATAGCCAGTGCCAGACAGTTATGTCAAACACTGTCCACATGTCCCGGACTGGATTGAAAGGTTTGTATACGTCCAAGCTCAAATAGGTGACACTATAACTCAAGTTTAATGGTTGAACGCAATTCAAGTTATGAGTTTGTACATTCATGTTATAATCGAGCTCGTCCATTTGAAATGATGTGATTAATCCATTTCTCATCATTTCGCATTTAGATATATTATGACTTCCATCGTGCTCATTGCAATCCAGGACATTTAAATGCAAACTATAATATAAATCATTTATAATTTTTAAGAAATGTCGTTTAATTACGATAAAAAGTTAACGAGTAAGACAAAATGAGTGAATAGTTATATATTTGAATGTTAATTAATTAATATTTTTTTGTGTTTGATTCAACTAGTTATAGTTTATATGAATTTTCAAATTCTAATTTTAATACATCTAAAATATATACCTAATAAAAACATAAAATAGTTGTTACAGATTAAGTACACGTTACTTATTTAGCGTGTAATTTAAATCATGAACTTTCTTAAGAATATGAACCGTAATCAATATTAAAATAAATTACTAAATTACCTGTAATTAACGTGATTGCCAATTGCTACCAATTGCGGTCCAACAACGGACAAATAAAATGCCGACCCTCTACCATTTATAGACTCCAAAAGGTTTGACTAGATAATTAAAAAAATTACTTTTATTTAAATATCTATAACCAAAAAATATGCAAAAATTAATATCCAATACCTCATCATTAAATGCAATTAAATGAAATTTATGATCATTATTATGATGCAGATTAATAGATTTGTACGTGGTACAATTAATATAAGACATATTAACGTTTTCCACAAAATACTGCCATACAATCCATGCATGACTATTTATGTATTCGTACGGATGCCCAAAGTTAACAATAATATCCTTAGAATTCATTATTGCAGCTAGATAAAATAAATAATTGTAAAAATTTGAATATACTACAGTAGAGATCCCGAAAGATAAGTTACAAACTAAAGATACACTTTCATGTATAGGATTCCCTACTTCCAACCCGCAACTTATAAGCGATAGTGTTATATACTGATCAGTTAGCATATTGAACCCAATTTGTTAAAATTTTAGATTTTATGTTACATTATTTTATTTTTAAATAGTTAACATTCAATCTTAACTATTTTACATATTTATGCAACTGTTTAGCTGTTTTAAACTTGCCATATAAAATACTTTATATTTACACTAAAAAGTAAATTAGAAAAGGTAATACAGTATATATTAAAAATTGTAATAAATACTATATTATATTATAAATTAATATTTGATTTAATGTACACTATTTTAAAAGCACAATATACTATGTACTGAAGAGTAATACCGTATACTTTTTTAGATATACTTTTAAAACTTAGATTTTTAATTTTATGTGAAAAGTATTAGTTTTTGTAAATGTTTGCTCAACTGATATGTATTTATATAAATTTTAAAAATAATTAACATTCAATGTTCACTATTTCCATTGAAAACACAGTGGACAAATACCCTAAATAGTGAACTGTATACTGAAATAGTGAACGGTTGGTCAGTCTGGTTATAAACAAAATGAACAAAAATATCCTAAGATTTGTGACTAAAACAGCACCAATTCAATAGAAAATGCATTAATTTATAACAAACTTAATATCAAATAAATAAATGAAACATAACTTAATTCACAATCAAATGACAGACACAATAGCATTGCCTATAGTCAATGAGCATATAGTGAACAAAATTGCATTCAATACACACATTGACTGCATTTAAGGCAAACAAATCACTTTTAATTGAAATATAAATTGTCATCCATTTGATCAACACTTGTGCCATAAATCATACGATTAATAAACAAATGAATGGCTATTTTATAATAATTCATTAATAATATTACCTTATTTTCAAATTATGAACCCGGTATCATTAAGTCGTGGGTACGACTTGCTAGTATTTTTTTGACCCAATACTAGTTTGCCACTTATTATATGACTCATTAGGGACATGTATACTACAGTATACATTAAAAACCCAAGTGTTTCAATGTGTTTTTAATTAATATATTTATTTAGACAAGTACACTATGAATTAATGCGAAACTAAACTAACTTTACATAAATTATGTGAATAAAACTTTAACTAAAATTCTTAACTTTAAAAACTGAGATACATGTCAATTTATTTAAATATAAAATTCTAGTGTAATACAGTTTTATCAAATAACAAAATGTTTAATAAAAATATTATAAGCTTAATAGCTACTGTCATTATACCAAATATACTGTATAATAATAATATGAATATATTAACATTTCCATAGAGTTTCTAAATCAAAAATATAGTAATTATGAAATAAAAAATAAAATAGATTTCGAAATAATTTATTAATATGCAAATATATTAATCAAATGACATTATTATAAATTTTGTTTTATAATCTACATAATCATTTACATTATAAAATGAAATATAAAATAAACAATTTATTTATTTTTAATATATTTCACAACGAAAGTATTTTACCGATATATTTAATACAAATTTTTTATTTTAAAAATGTCAATTAGGGTATCTATTATAGCTATTTTTAAGCTTAGTGCAAACAAACAATATTTTGAAAACAATATTATGTAATGGACAAATAAATCTAATATTTATATACATTAATAATCATATTATTTATTCAAGTTAATGATATGTGACTTAGAAATATGAAGTCAACAAAATATTCTAGGTCAAGGTTTATTTTAAATTATTATTGAATATGATTAGTTATTATTCTTAAATTTATAAATAATAATATTTGAAAAGTAATATTTTAATTTAATTTTAAATGATCAAACAATAATAAATGCCTTAAATTAATACAAAATACTAATACAAATTTTTTATTATCGATATTTAATAATGTAATTCCCTTTTTGCAACAAATCGGTGTCATAATCATAATTGTTTGACAGTATATCTGCCGACGAGTAAAGATAATCAATACGGTTTTACGTGTGGTTGTGAGTTGACTCACGTGTGGAACGGTAGCCTGTGTTTAATTACCAATGTAACTTCCGTTAAAACTACTAGTCAACCAGTTATTGATTCAATATTTGCGAGTCATAATAGTACGGTATGTAATAGTTTAATTGCCTTAATGCTGTAGTATCATACGCAAATTAAATATGAGGTGTAATATATTTATTTGAAATACTATTCACAAAAATATTTACAATTTAGTTTAATTTTAATTATCATTTTTAAATTCTTAGATTCAAACCACTATTACAAATTCAATACCACCAAAATCAAGTTACCTATCAGAATCTAAGTTAAATGAACTAAATTCTGTAATTGAACAAAATACTAATAATACAGACAACCTGGATAATTGTGGCAATTGTCTCCATTATAATAAATTTAATAATTTTTACACTGTTAATAATGTCAATAAATATTATACGGAAACAGTAAGTTAATATAATAAACTAATATTATTAGATTAGTAATAAAATATTCTAGTTAATATAATTATGATTTAATTATAAACATATTAATGTTTGTTTATTTCTATTCTAGTAAATATCCATTTCGTTTATTACTTGGAAATACTGGAGACCAAAATGAGATTGATGAATATTCTATGCATGAAGATTTATAATAAACTTAACAAGTAAATATTTTTAAAAACATAAAATAAATAACATTAAAAATATTTTTGTAAAAATAAAAGACATAATTAATGCCAACTTATCGAGGGTATATCTTACGAAACTAAAAATTACTATTTGTAATTGATGAACTTAAAACTTACATTCTTTATTTGTGAGACATCATTAGAAAATAAAAATAATAAAATCGTATTTTATTTTAAATAGAAATTTATTAATAATGGCATATTTTAATTAAGAATTTCAAATGTATACCTTATATTAATACGCTATAATAAAAATATGATCATTATTGTAGTTTTCAATTTATAATATAAAATTTCTGTCATAAATACAATGAAATTCAACATTAAACCGTAGATTATATATATGAAAAACGTTTTAAATGATTTATACGTTAGATTTTCATATTTAGAAATGGGTGCTTGGTACAAATCGTAAAGTTGCTTGCCATTCAGGACACCACCATTGTTAACAGCAGTTATGAACCCATAATTACTAATATCTTTAAATAACGCAAACCAATGGTTATATATCGCTGCCTCAAATAGACGTCGAGTACTAGTTGATAGA
>CAJPVJ010001693.1:0-15383 GCA_905397405.1 Oppiella nova | reverse complement strand
TATCGCTGACATCCTCATTTTGTAATTGATATAACATAGGTTTTATGGATTGTACATAAGTTGAATTATGTAATTGTACGAGACTGCTTTATGCCATTAAACAAAAGATAATTTTAGCAATAATTACCGACATATGTACACAAAATAATAGTATAACATTATATACAACTAAATTTCAATGACAAAATGAGGATGTCAGCGATAGTTAAACGTAAATTTAGCAGGCTAGTTTACTTGATTTGCCAAGTTTAGTCAATTCAAAATGTTAATTGTGTTACCGGCTAACTACTCATAACAATTAGAACCACTCAATCGAGATTCGTGACTCGATGTTCCCTACTGAGAGTGTAACTAAATATAACTATGCTTGGTTTTCGAAATTTATAGCATTTTTAATCGAGATCAATCATGTTATAAGGCTTAATTTAAATATCATTTAATAATACTTAATAATATAAAATTGATTTCAAGTGAAATAAATCATAAGTGTTATTGATAATTATTTCAAATGATTTATTAACATTTTGTTTATTAGATTAACTTTTAATCTATTTAATTTGTTTTCAAAAATAAATATTAGATAGACTATTTATAATTATAGTATCTGCACAAAATGTTACAAAATGAACCTACTTAAATATCTGCACATAATGTTACAAAATAAACCTACTTAAGTAATATCTCAAAACCGATACCTAAATGTTGATACAAACTACTTTAGAAAACATTAACTTATTTTTTCTAGTAACATTTAAATTAAATTTTTATAAAAGTGCTCATACTACAATATACTTAAAACTTTATTCAATTAATCTTAAATTTTATTCAATTAAAAAAATTACCAAATCAATTTAACCTGTAATATAATTATCATATTAGTTAAAATTTAAATCATTAACAAATTTAAATAGATTATTCATTGAATACGCTTCCACAATTTTATTGCAGTATCTGTGGGCCTATTCTCACCAATTGTCACCAAGAAATCCATAGAATTAAATGTATCAGTACTTTCCCCTATAAGTGACCATTCACCCTGCTCCAATGATTTCAATTTCCACCCTGAACCACTTTTGTACGACACTCCAGTAAGCGATGCGTGTGATATTGCTAACAGCCTAGATTCTTCGATGCACACTGGAGCCACTTGGGGCCACACTATGAGTGACAAAACTTTGAAAATTTTAACATTAATCTCAATACTGACTAATGTTATAATATTCACAGTTTTGTCACTGTTAATGTGGCCCGGATTACTATGTATGCGCATCGTATTCCTAGAACATTGAGTTCCAAAAGTGAGTAGCATGAGCAATTAGTAATGTTATAAGTATTACAAATGGAACTATTTGCAACCCTTGAAACACACTGGCCTAGAATAATTAGCCAGTTGACTCTGGCTTAATGGTGATGATTGGCCGCCCTCAGCCCTAAAATTAAGCCAGCATAATCTTTACTTATATTTTTAATCATAAAATAAAATCTTTAATTTTATACAAATTTTTTAAGAATTCAATTTTAGTTTAAATAAAAACATCGTGTTAATTAAAATTATAATTATTAACAAATTTTAATTACATGATTCATTCAATACGTTTCCATAGTTTGATTGCTGTATTTATGGGCCTATTCTCACCACTTGTCACATAAAAACCAATGTGTGATAATGCGCCATCATTGACGCCATCATAATACCAATCACCTTGCCCAATTTCCATCACTTTTAAACCGCGATATTCTTTGTGACTCACGGTATTAAGAAAATCGGTTTTTGTACTCAAGAGTCTTGAATAATTAGCAGGCTGAATTTGTCCAAACGGTAATGAGTCATCGCCCTCAGCCCTAAAAAACAAGCCAGCATATTCTTTACTTATATCTTGCCATTTCATATTAGGCCATATATCCAGTGGTGATGTTTGGTTAGGCAGTTGCGTGTATATGAAACCAATTGGCACAGTGTGTGCTTTCAATTTTTGAATTTCTTTATCTTGCTCAATTAATTTATTTTCTAATGTTAAAGTCAATTTCACGAGAGAATCAGTAAACAAAAGGGGTCGAAACCAAAATTAATCCAGGTTTAACCTTTGAACCACAGTATTGGACAGTTGTAATATTTGACAGTTCAATATCTTAAACCTGTTTCGACCCCTTTTGTTTACTGATTCTCTCGTGAAATTGACTTTAACAACTTTCGCGATTATGTGTACAGGGACGTTTGATTCATTTGGCAAGCGATTAACTTTTTTCTGTTACAATTATTATCAGTCCAGTTGCCCAGGGTATATGATACCAGTGACACGCATTGTAGGCTACCATCGAGTATGGCATCCTTACCCCAACTTTTATAATCCACCTGGCTATTATCGATCCATGCAAAACTTTTACCTGTCCATTTCATACCCAACCACGCGTACTCGGATATATGCGCAAATGTAGCAAGGTATTTTGCCATAAACTGTTCCTCTTGATCATCAAGGTAGAACTTGAATCCAATTTTAAATTAAAATTATAACAATGTAGTACGGATTATCTAAAGATCAGAAGTAATTAAACAGTAATTATATTAAGTAAAACAAAAGTTGATATTTTTATATTTTTAAATATCGAGGTTACAATTTGCTCACATGATCAATGTTTATTTAATGCATACATTAATTTTAAAAATATATCATAATTAACTTCTATCATGTTGATTATTTGTTTATTCGACACGTTTCCATAGCCTGATTGCCGTATTTATAGGCCTATTCTCGCCGGTTGTCATAAATATTGCCATATAGCGTAGGGTATCGCCCGGTACAATCCAGGTCCAGTTTCCTTTTTCGAAGAAATGTTGCTCACTATTACTATACCCCGTTGAACTCACTCCAGTGATTGATTGGGTTGATGTTGATAAAAATTGAGAATAATTAGCCGGTTGTGTTTGACCAAATGGTAATGACTCGCCGCCCTCAGTCCTTAAAAATAAGCCAGCATAATCCTTACTCACGTCCAACCACTTCATATTAGGCCATATATCAACTGGCGACGATTGGTTAGGCAGTTGCGTGTATATGAAACCAATGGGAACGGTATTAGTTTCCAAAGTTTTAACTTTATTTTCTAGTTCTGAAAACCTTCTTGATAATGTGTACAGGGAGGTTTGATTCATTTGGCACGCAATCAACCGTTTCTTATTACAATTATCATCAGTCCAGTTGCCCAGGGTATATGACACCAGTGATATGCCTGCGCATTGTAAGTTACCATCGAGTATGGCATCCTTACCCCAACTTTTGTAATCAACTTGGCTATTATCAATCCACGCAAAACTTTTACCCGACCATTTCATACCCAACCACGCGTACTCGGATTTCTGCGCAAATGTAGCAAGGTATTTTGCCACAGCCTGTTCCTCTTGGTCAGTATGAATGGTTATCAAGGTAGAACTTGGGTCTTGTTTTGAACATGCTAACTCGGCCTCGGACTCCGTACCCAATACTGACTTATCCAATGCGATGAAACATTTTTGGTCTAAATATGCTGTCCATCCAGTTTCGCAACCACTTTCTACAGATACAGATGTAGTTTGACCAAGGTACAATATGAATATTAGGATAAGTTGTTTAGTAATACGTAAGTCGTTTAAGAAGTACATTTTAGTATTTATTAAATAACAACTATTGTTTTAATATTTTATATTATTTAATATAATAGTTATTTTATGAGTATTTATATAAAAATTATAGGATGATAATTACAAAATTGTTTTTGAGTTAGAGAATATTTACCTTGTTTCCTGATAATAATGTTTTTATGAATTGTTTTCAATTATATTTGATAATATAATTACTAATCTAAAACTCGAATTAGCTTATAGATTTTGTAATGAATTATATTACATTAAATTTTCATGTAAATGTGTTGGGTTCAATTATTAATTAGTAATTTATATTTTATTTAAGCTTTTAATAATACTGTTAACAGAATAATTTATTAATTGTGCCTTACATAACATTTATATACAGTTATACAGTAAATTACAATACAATAATGCTTATCTATAATATAATTAAATAAATTGATAAAATGGATATATGATTAACAAAATTATTGTGTAAATATTATGTTGTTTTGATCATGTAGAAATACAAACATTAGCAAATTACTAACGTTATTATAAACCAGGTGTAGATTTATTTATACAGTATTTATCTCTGTGTTACTACTCTTACATAAACAACATTGCAATTATATACATACCACTTTATTTTCAAGATATTTAAGCCAATCAAAGTCAATCAATGGCCTGATACTTTATGTTCCGGCTAATTGTTTGTCAGCATATAATTGCAAAACATTTTCATTTTATAAATAGATTTTCTATATCTATATAGATGTTTATAACACAATTATGCATTCTAGTTTTAAAAATAATGTTACATTCAGTGAAAATAAATTTATTAAATTAATAAATACATAACTCATTATTTTTAATGAGGAGTAAATGTATAGTTAATCAGTGGATAGTTGTTTTTTATTGAATATGTTTCCATAACCTAATTGTTGAAGTTGTGGCCCTATTCTCACCACTTGTCAAAAACATATTCATGTGATTTAACGCAGCTGTCGGAACAAAAGTATCTGACCAAGCACCTTCTTTAATCGTATATTGCTTAAGGTCTGTAACACCTTTGATCGCCTAAGTCTCTAATAAGAGATATATTAAAGACCTCTTATACCTTGAACAATCTTTGGATAATTAGCCGGCTGAATTTGACTAACTTCTAATGGCCCACCACCCAGTCCTGAAAAATAACCCTGCATAATCTTTACTAACTTCCGGCCACTTCATGTTAGGCCATATATCCATTGGTGCTGTTTGATTAGGTAGTTGGGTGTGTATGAAACTTATTGGTACAGGGTTAGCCTTCAAGATTTCAATTTCTTTTTCTTGTTAAATTAATTTGGTTTCTAAATAAAATAACTTTATCGCTACATCACGTACTCTCCAGTCATACCTGTGCCTCACGTACAGCACTAGAACTTTCCATACAAGTCGTACTGTACTCACAGATACTGACCATTAGCTCATTATCTCCTGTATAAGACATGGCATCTCTATGCCTTACAACTAGTCGATACTAAGCACTCATTTTATGAACATCTCTTGTAATGTATTCATAAATCTTTATTAAATAAATGGTTAGTTTGTTATCATTGAGTGATATCCTTATTGTGTCCACAACTGGATCTCCTCATTGGGACATTGCATAAAGAACCTGATGTCCAGCATTAATACAGTGATCTGGCTTAACGTTTCTATATATCAGTGCATTTTAGATTACCATTGAGTATGGCATCCTTACCCCAACTTTTATAAACAACCTGGCTATTGTCAACCCATGCAAAACTACTACCTGACCATTTCATACCCAGCCACGCATTTTGAGGGTATGTCTAAGAATGTGGCAAGGTAATTAGAAATAAATTGCTCCTCGTGTTCAGTAAGTATAGTGATCAGGGTGCAGCTAGGGTTTAATTTTGAGCATGCTGACTCGGCCTCCGACTCTGTGCCCACACTTTCCAATGTGATGAAACATTTGTGGTTTAAATGGTACATATAAAAGCACATTTAGTATTTTATTTTCAGTACATAATATTCAAATGCATAATTTTATTAGAGAAATGTATGGAAAGTATTCAAAATGTTTGAAAGGAGAACTTGGTCTAAAATGGAGTGACAGAAATCGAGCTCCGGTATAAATTCATTTATAAAAACACCTCCATCTTTTATTAATTACTTTTAACATGTACATTAAACTTAATGTTTCTAGTCTATACGTTTCCACAGTTTGATGGCCGTATTTTTAGGCCTATTCTCACCATTTGTATAATAGAAATGCATGTTAATTGGAGCATCATGTATCACTATATTCCCACTCCATTGCCCTTCTATTATTGGTACATATGTAACACCAGAGGAACTGGAATGGCTCACTCCAATAAGTGACTGAGTCGATACTGTTAAAAGGCTAGAATAATTAGCCGGTTGAGTTTGTCCAAATGATAATGAACCACCACCCTCAGCCCTAAAGAATAGCCCAGCATAATCTTTACTCATATCCATCCACTTCATATTAGGCCATATATCTAATGGGGCTGATTGGTTAGGCAGTTGGGTGTATATGAAACCAATTGGTACGGGATTAGATTTTAAAATTTTAATTTCGTCATTTTGTTTGGCTAACTCTAATTGCTGAGTTTCCAATAGAGTTTTGAGTTTAAACAGTTCTTTCGATAAACTATACAGGGAGGTTTGATTAATTTGGCAAGCAATCAGATGCTTTTTGGTGCACACGTCATCTGTCCAATTGCCCAGGGTATACGGTTTATAGATATGTCGGCACATTTTAGACTACCATCGAGTAACGCCTCCCTACCCCAACTTTTATAATTAAGCTGGCTATTATCGACCCATTCAAAATTGTTACCAGACCATTTCATTCCCAACCAAGCACTTTGTGTTATATTTATAAATGGTGCGAGGTAGTTTGTGACAAAACTTTGTTCGTGGTCGTTGTAAATAGTGATCAAGGTTGACATTGGATTTAAATTTGAGCATGCTGACTCGGCCTCTAATATTGTGCCCACACGATTTAGCACCATGAAACATTTTTGGTCTAAATATGGTGTCCAACCTCTTTGGCAAACATTAGACATAGAACACGAACTTAGTACATTAACCGTAAACACTATTATTATCAAGGTTATTTGATTAAGCATAGTTAATAAATTACTTGATATTTTAAAAATATTTAAGAATTTTATTTTTATATCATAATTAATCATTAAATACTGAATTTTTAATATAATGCAATCTGCTTATATATAAAAGTTTGATAACTTATAATTATATTTAATCAGCTTAATTAAATCCTTGGTATTATTCAACTATTTCAAGGTAATTACTAATGTTAAGTTCAATGAAACTAATCTATTGTTTTAATTGTATAGTTTATTGTGTAATAAAAACACAAGCTTTTATCTTAACTATTATAATTTATAAATTTAATTTTAAAATATTATTATAAATAAATTATATAAGTTTAAAATTTTTATTTTAATTCAGACTAGGTAAATAAGTATGCACAATATTTTATTCAACAAGTTTCCATAGTTTTAAAAGTACACAGGTTAAACAAATATATTTCATACATTAATTAAATGTACTTTGCTTGCAATTTTGAAAATTAAAATAAAATTATAAGTTTACAATTAGCCAACACCATAGGCCATGTGTTACAACAATTACCCCAACTTTTATAATTAAGCTGGCTATCATCAACCCATTCAAAATTGCTAGCAGACCTATCATTCCCAAAAAAGCACTTTGTTATGTTTATAAATTGTGCGAGGTAGTTTGTGACAAATTGCTCCTTTTGTTACGTATGATTAGTGATAATTTCGCACTTGTTTACCCCGGTATGAGCTGTCGTTATAATAAATTTGCTTATAAAACATATAGATATAAAAATCATCACTTGTTATAACATTATTGGTTTAGTATAAGTATATGAAAGGTTAAATATATTTATACTTAAAAATAATATATTAATAATTGTAACTTACACATTGACAGTGTAACAAAATATACTTGCTTTTCGTAATTTATAGCATTTTAAGTTTATTGTAATCATTTTATAAGACATAATTAAGTAAAGCAATGTCATTTAATAATACTTAATAATATAAAATTGATTTTAAGTTAATTACATTATAAGTGTTTTTGATAATTATTTCAAGTAATTTGTTAACAATTATTAGATAAACTTTTAATCTATCTATTTAATTTGTTTTCAAAAATAATAATTATTATATAGACTATTTAATATAATATTATAGTACTGTATCTACACAAAATGTTACACAATGAACCTACTCAAATATGTCCACAAGATGCTACAAAATAACCTTGTTTAAATATCTCAAACCCGATACCTAAACGTTACTACAAACTAATTTAAATAGCATTAACTAATATGCTCTAATAAATTATCACCTAGTGATTTTATAAATATAAAATACTCATTAAAAATATCATCTAGTTCTTAACAGATATAATGTCAATTAATTATTAAATTTAAACAATTTTTAATGTTTGAATTAGCAAGTAAGAACATTCTGGTCATATATTTAGATAATATTTTATTAATTATTTTGATATTAATTAAAGATGCACAATATTAAAATAAATTTATCTAAATTAAAAAATAATTTTATATGAAATGACCTTATTTTAATTAAAGATTCATTATAAAATTAACTAATGATTATATTATTGATATAATATGGGTTTGCATGTGTGTACATACTATGTATACTTACAAATAATTATAGTTTTCACAACTTTACTTAAAATAAACACGTGCTCATTTATTCATTAACCATTGATATTGCTCCATTTGAGTTATCAATTTTATTGTCGTCCAACAAATTACATTGCTGAAAAAAATTATAGAAAAACGTATATTGATCTTGACCATGAAGTTTTTCAAGCCACTTAATAATCTCGGTATCTCTGCCAATAATGTCCTTGTGAATTGACCACTCGCTGTATCTTGCTAATACTTCTGAACAGTCTAATCTCTTTTTCCATGATTGATTATCTTGGATCATTAAACCTAGATACCTTTTTAATATCTCGACTGGTTCATTTTGATTGTGAACTTCCCAACTCTCTAGGCTGAATTCACAAAAATAATTATATTTTTAAAAATCTTAATAGCCTATATAATTTAAAATAGTTAAGACTAGATAAATACTTGGTTTAAATAAATATTACGTTTAGATTTTCTATTAATTAAAATATTATACAAAACCTTTCGTTTAAATCCAATTTAAATAAGTCTAATCCAATTTTAGCCACGCTATAAACATCTGCTTTGTGGTTGTACCTTGTCCCATTTTTTATTTCAGGTGCCTGGTACGATAGAGTTCTAACATCAACCGAATGTTTACAGCTCTTGTTTTTATAAATTTGGTCATGAGTGGTAGCCAATCCAAAATCGCATAACTTCACAAATCGACCATGCTCAATATTTGACGTCAATAATATATTGTCAGGTTTGAGGTCTCTGTGAATGATCTGTGGATTCAATTCATGTAAATATTGAACGCATTCTAAGATTTGTCGAAATATTTCACAAGATATATAGTATTCAAAATCATCGATCTTTTCACCCCATTGTCGTCCAAATAATTGCGATTTTAAATTTATAAAATTGCCAAGGTTATCCGAACACAGTTCCATACTAATATAGCAATTGCCATTATCAAACCAGAAACCGTGATACCTTGCAATATATACTGAATCTACTTTAATTAATATATCAGCCTCTTTTTTGGCTTTTCTCTTGTCCATTGAACCTAGATAAGAATTATATTATAAATTATAATGTTTATATATTATATTAGAATCTACCTTCTATAAGTTTGATACATTTAACGGCTCCAATATCACCATTATTATGTCTAACTTTGAGTACGTTACCAAAATTTCCCGCTCCAATTACTGATAAGAATTTAAATCTTTCGGATATTTCACCATTGTTATTTTGATTAATATTCTAAATTAAAAATTATAATTATAATATAATATTTGTCTTAAAATTTTTGCAAACCTGATTTTCATTAATCGGATGTTCTATACTAGGTATTGTCGACTGACCAAGTGCATTTGTCTCTCTGTCAATGGAAATTGTAGCACCTTGTATTATATTATTATTGTTTACATGTTCCATGCTAAAATTTTCAGGCACGACCATGTTAATATTATTATTACAAACTCCATTAAATCAAGTTGATTAACGTCCAGGTTAGTTAAAATTTGATTATTACCAGTACCATTGTTAGTATTTGTATTTTGCAGACAATTATCATCATGATATCTATCATTTATATTAATTCCTGCATTATTACCAATATTATAAGGCGTTAATTGTACTTGCTCAGTACTTGTACCAGCAATAGTCTGTAAATGTCTGTTACTGGCATCATCATTACTTAAACTAGTATTATGTTCATTTAATTTCATTTTATTTAATTTAATAATCTTGTTAAATTTATGTTTATGATACGAAAACCATAATATTAAAATTACGATAGTTCCAATTAAAAACGAGCAAATAATTACCCATGTTAAAAATGACAAATTATACGGCTGGTTATTACTATTTTGGCAAACAAATCCATTGTCCTTATATGATTCTTGATAGCCATTGCGACAAACGCAGGTTTTATACTCTGAGCATACACGATTAGCATCACCATTGACCTGGCACATTTCATTGTCATCGCAATATGTGAATGTACATCGATTGGCATAAACTATACTGCTATTTTGGGAGCAATTATCATGCAAACAATAATAATTGGGTGCACAATAGCATTCACTATTAATACACGCATTTTCAAATCTGTCGCATGGTTCACATTCATTACCAATTGAGCTAGTTAAATTTTTAATTTTATCACAATGTAATGACGGTAAAATTATCAAAATAAAAATTGAATTAAATTTCATTTTGAAATGTTTAATTTTTTAATTATACAGTAATACTTAATAATTAGATATTTAATTACTCTGATGGATATATATTGAGATGAGCTACTTTTATGTAAACTTTATATCAGTATTTAAATAATCTATATCAGTTATAAGGTTTATGAGAACACTTACTAAAATCAATGTATCCCACACCCTAACCCACACCCCAACCCACACTTAAGCTTAGAAACAGCTTAAGCATAGTACATTAATAAATACTAATATTATTGGTATTAGTATGTGGGCATAGGAGTCCATGTATGTTAATCTATGTATTAGATTACTATGATAATTTACAGTTTAATTTAATAAATATTACTAAAATTGGTATAAATAATCTAATCATAAAATTTTATCATGTCCATCTATTATTATGACAGAACTGAATTTTCAATCAAAAAACACCTGTAATTTATATATTTCCAATTAATTATCTATACAATACAGGTTACTGTATAATATTTATTAACTATACCGGTACATATCTACAAGTGTTCAAACAGTAGTCATTGAAAATAATTTCAATATAATTAATACATAATAATTGATAATGAATTAAGTAAACACTTGAAATTAATCAAACAATTGAATACTTGAGAGCCAAAGGCACCTGTCTGTCGAGACCATAGATACCATACATAGTACATGTCGAGACCATACATGGGCTCCAGTGCCCACTAACTAATACCAATAACGTTAATAATTGTTATAGATCAAGAATTTTATTTATGTATATTATTATATATAACTGATAACTGCTTTTATATAACAATACTATACGCTTAAACATTATGACAGTCGTATGAAAAGCAGAGTTTTAAAATATTTTTCAGTTTCTCAATCCCAGAAATCGATACTAAACTATTAATTAATTATTGGTTTTTAAATAATACTAAATATTTCATAATGAATATATTTAATAAACTAGGCACATCGAGAAACATATTTTGCACATTTATTAACGCTATAGCCTATATCCATAATTAAGTTTTTTAAACTAAAAACCATATCCTCACCTCACTACATTACTATAAATAAATAATTAATTATAACACAAAATAATATTCTGTAATATTTAATAACAAAATTAAAAATACAATTTTCAAATTGACATTATTTCAAATTTCAAAATTTGCAACAACGTTATGTTCTTATAAAGTTATAATTAAATGTTATATAATCTTTTATTTATCCAGTACGTTTCCATAGTCTGATTGCCATATTGATAGGTCTATTTTCACCACTAGTCACATAAAACTGGATGCCTTGCACTTTAGATTTTGAAATAACTTCCTTGGTCCATTTACCTTCATTCACTAATTCATACGAAGGAACAGTGCTTTCGGCGCCAGACTCATAAATTTGTGAATTAACAGCTAATAGCCTGGAATAATTAGCAGGCTGATTTTGTCCAAAGGGTAACGAGTCGCCACCTTCGACCCTAAAAAATATCCCAGCATAATCTTTACTAACATCCACCCAGGTTGTTTTAGGCCATATATCCATTGGTGGCTGTTGGTTAGGCAGTTGGGTATATATGAAATCAAATGGTACAGAATATTGTTTTGTTGACAAATCTTGTATCTCATCTTGGTGTTTTTTTAACTCTGCCGTTTGTGATTTAATAAAACCCTGTTGAGTTTGTAATTCTAATTTTTGTGTATCTATATTGACTTGTTGAGCTTTAACAATGGTTTCTAGCCAATGAACTCTATTTTCCAGGGTGGTTTGATTAACGGGAGGTTTTGATTCGAGAATTTTTATTCTATTCTCATGCTCATTTAACTTAGCTTCTAAATTATTTATTTTAGCTTGCTTCGTTTGTAAATCTTGGTTTTGTGAATTTATTTCTAATTGCTGTTTGTTGAGCGTATTAAATAATGTATCCAGGGTAGTTTGATTATATGTTGATTTTGAATCTAACATCTTAATTTTTTGATCTTGTTCAATTACACTGTTTTTTACTCTAAACATTGTTTCCGATAATTTATACAAGGATATTTGGTTTACCTGGCATGCAATAATGTATGTAGCATTACAACTCGCATCAGTCCAATTACCCAGGTCATCTTGATAAAGTGATAAGCCAGCACATTTTAGGCTACCATCGAGTACTGCAAGTTTTCCCCAATTAGTAAAATCTATATGCTCATTATCAACCCACGAAAAGGTTTTTTCCGACCATTTCAAACCCAACCACGCTTTGTCAGATATATTAGCATATTTAGCAAGGTAGTTTGCCACATATTGTTGTTCGTGTTGCGAGTGAATAGTTATCAAAGTGGCAGTGGGATCCAAATTTGAACATGCTAATTCAGTTTCATATACTGTGCCTACCATTTCCAATGCAGTAAAGCATTTCTGGTCTAAATATGGTCGCCAACCCGCTTGACATCCGTAAGCACATGAAAATTGGTTGGTGTTCACCATGCACACTTTGGTTATTATGATAAAACTTAATAAAGTGAACAATCTAATTTTAAATTTCATTTTATAATTTGTTAAACTAAATGTTTTTAATAATATTAATAGTAATAATTCACTAACAAACCCACTTATACTGATAAATCAAATGAAATAATGATTTTATTAGAAAATAATATAGTTATGGATTATTAATAAAATTAAAGTAAGTAATCAATTATTATCATAATGGTGATTATTATATTTGTATTAGAATACCATCATATCATAATTCAGATTATTTTGCGCCTACATACATTTTTATATAAAATATAGAGTTAAACTAAATTTTTAAATATATTATATTTATTATATAATAATTAGTTTAGATGATAACTATAAATACAGTGATAATTATAACATTTATTTAAAGTACGATTAGCTCATATATGGATTTCAGAACCCAAGTAGTATTTTAAGACCAAAAATTATGCGTGTCCCCACCTATTGGCTTACTATTGAGACACCGTTATAAAACACCCCCTAACGCCTCCCAACCCTCACACCAGCATTACTGACTATTTCCATAATTTTTTGCATAATGAAAGGATTGTTTTAAGCATTACCTTATATTTTAGAGCCACTAGGACATTAATAGTATGAATTATAAGTTTAGTAATATTATACATCATTGTGTGTACAGTTTGTGCAACCAATTGATACATGATTTGCTTTCAGTGTTTTACATTTATTTTTAAGTCCACAAACTTTCGATAATGTGTACAAGGTATTTCAATCATTTGAGTTCAACCATGATCCCAAACAGTGAGAAAAATCCGGTCAAGACTGTCATACCTATTAAGGCCTGTTCGAGGGCTATGGGACAGGGAGTAGGAGTTTATTAGTTATGTTTTATAATAGATTTGAAAATGTTTGTAATAATTGTTTAAAAAATTTTGTCCCGAGAAAATTCAATTTTATTGACAGTCGATGTATACAATATATTGAGAATAAAAATGTTTATATTAATAATTTAAATAGTTTATTATTTAATCTTATTAAAATTATAAATGACATCCGGTCATGGACCGAGGTGCTTTATTTTAAAAAAGTAAGCACACCGAGTAATAGTTTAATTGTTTTGTAATTATTTGAAACAATAGTAATAATTATATTAAATAATGACATATTATTCAACTATTCAATACGTTTCCAGAGTCTGATTGCCGTATTTGAAGGTCTATTCTCACCACTTGTAATGAAAATATTCATATCATATAGTGCACACTCATCTACATGGCCCTTTGACCATGCTCCTTCTTTCATTAGATTTATATACCAATTATCTCTATGCGGACAATCGGAAGTCTTAGTACCCACAGTGCCGACAGCAAATAATCTAGAATAATTAGCCGGTTGAGTTTGTCCAAATGGCAACGATCCACTACCTTCAGCTCTAAAGAATAACCCTGCATAAACATTACTAACATCCGTCCACTTCATATTAGGCCATATATCCAGTGGTGATGTTTGGTTAGGCAGTTGTGTGTATATGAAACCAATGGGGATGGTGCTAGATTTTAATATCTTAATTTCATCATTTTGTTTTGCTAACTCTACTTGCTGAGCTTCCACTAGGGTTATTAGTTTACGCAATTATTTTGATAAAGTGTACAGGGATGTTTGATTCATCTGGCACGCTATTAGGTGCTTTTTAGTGCAAATGTCATCAGTCCAATTGCCCAGGGTATATGGGATTAGTGATATGTCTGCACATTTCAGGCTCCCATCGAGTAAGGCATCCTTACCCCAACTTTTATAATCCACCTGGCTATTATCAATCCACGCAAAACTACTGCCCGACCATTTCATTCCCAACCAGGCATTTTGGGATATGTTTAACAATGGAGCCAGATACTTTGCGACAAATTGTTCCTCTTGCTCGGTATGAATAGTGATCAAGGTGGCACTTGGGTCTAATTTTGTGCATGCTAACTCGGCCTCAGACTCTGTGCCCACAGCACTCAATGCGATGAAACATTTTTGGTCCAAATATGGTGTCCAACCTGTTTCACATCCATTTGCCCCGGTATAAGCTGTCGCTATAATAAAACTGCTCACACATAATATATAAGGATCTTCAAAAAGTTCTGGGTTGAAAAAATAATTAATAGCTCGGTTATTACTTGTAGCTAAAATCTGTACTCTGGCACACTTAAAGTTCATTATGAGGTAGCAATGATAAAACAAGAATATTCTGTATTGCACCCGGAATATTCTGTTATATTGGATGGTTTGCTGGACCCATAGTCAGCGCAAAGATTACTAAAGTTAGAAAGCTATGAAGTAGTGGGTAGGGTAGAGGGGAAACTATATTTAAATAATATCAAAA
>CAJPVJ010001692.1:0-13273 GCA_905397405.1 Oppiella nova | reverse complement strand
TGATAAGATATATTATATAAGCTTTGAAATGATTGACAGCTCAAAGAAACTACTGGTTTGAGAAGTAATAAAGAAATGGCTTTCAGAGAGAAATATTTGTTGTTTTGTTGAATATATTCAAAACAATCGCACAGAGAATACAATTTTTTCAAGAAAAATTAATTTATGTTTTATAACTTGTGAAGGTTTGAGAATTGTATTCAAATTACAATTACTGTATTAGTCATTGATTTGGCATTAGATATTGTAAATTCAATAAAGCTTTAATTGTAAACACATTTTAACCTTTAAATTATGAAACGAGTAGGCATTCAATATAATGTGATATAACAGTAATAATACTGTATTTGAAACCAAGGGTTAAATATGGGAAACCAAGCAAACAGTTGTCTATTTGGTGTATTGCCTTAATTAGATACATGTGTTGAAGGGAGGGGTGAGAGGAGAGCACAGGGTTTGACTAATTTAGTAAATTCTTGAGTTCTGAACACTTAATGATAAGACGATTATCGGTCAAAGAATTGACTTTTTTCCACTCGATTTGCGTTCAAATACTTTTCAAAGCATTTCTTTATTCGTTAACTATTTATTACATTTTTTGAATACAACACACTATCTGTATATAAAAAATAAATCCAAGAATAATAGATATGTTTAGATATTATTAAATCTAAGAATATTTTTGTCATAAAAACAATACAAAAAAGTGAACAAAAACTTGATTTAAAAGAAACTCAAATCCGTAGCAAAAGTATGAGTCATAAGAAGACTATGCAAAACGTCTTACGAGAAAACAATTACGAACTGATTATTTGTATGTCTTTTTGAGGTCTTGATGTCTAATGTGTGACGAAAATACACACAAAACCTGAAGCCATGAAAGCGTGAAATGAATATAACAAACAAAAAATTCATTGTCAACTGAAACAGAGGCACAAAAACACAATGCATTACAATATGTATGAAAAGCAAATACAGATCTCACACAAAGTGAATGGTATTAGCAATTGATGGCTGCATTGCATGGCTTTCCTCATAACTTTATGTCCAGTTCCTACTCCTAGGCTATTGTTATGTGTGATAAATAGGTGGCAAATGCCCGTCCAATGGGTTTACTGTGAAATAGTCTGCATTCTTGCGTCCCTTTAAATTTGGTTTTAAAAAACATTTTCTCCACAAAAGAAAGAAATGAAATGAAATCCACTTTTAAAGGGATTTTGGGCTCAAATGTAACGAAAACTTGTCTCTAGTTTTGTATACAAAGAGAACCCAAAGAAAGACCAGTTTTTTAAAGAAATACATGTCAAGGATGGCCAATGAGTTACACCACTGGGTATGTGTTATGTATGTATGAGTGAGTGCACAGGCAGTACAGGCAGTGCACAGGGAGGTTGGCAGGGGTGGCCAGCACTGACACTCCATTCTCACTGATTCATCCGCACTGACACACCACAAGCCAATACATACACCACAACCTCTTCACACATACCATTGCCATAGTGTCCGCAATGTGTGTTCACTGACAGCAATGTATTGGCTATCAATGCATAGATTTAGTGGTTATGTAATAAAGCATAAGAGAGACAGTGTTTGCGTGAAATACAGACGACTGGAGGGAGAGGTTGTCCGCAGGGGTGGTGTACTGTATGTGAGTGTATTGAGCGGAGAGTGTGTGTGTTGTGAGCGGTTGCGAGAGTCGCTGTTGCGATGCCTGAGACGCGGCTTAAAGAGCGAGTGAGTGAGCGGTGACTCGCGTTTGGGTGAAGAGCTGTGCGGAGAGTGAGTGCCAGCTCTGCACTCATTCACTGCATTCAGACTCTGGGCTCACAAACAAACCCAACACTCATCTGATTCTCTCTGCCTTTCTCTGCGAGTCTTTTCTCCAATTCATAAACACTTGGCTGTCATTACAGTCAGCGACCCATCGATTGCACTAATTGTCGATTTAAACGATTGATCGCAGGTTTGGGAGAGTTATGCAAATCATGACTCAATTCGCATAACATTTTTCTCTCAGTCTCTGCACTCAGTGTTCACTGAACTCTGCATTTGTTGTGTTTCTCGTCTAATATTATGTGACAATCAGTGGTATGTTGAGAAGGATCCCATTACGAGCCACGAGCTTCACGTGAATCCGTGTCCACATCCGTCACCACAACCTCCACAACAACTCTACTGTCCATCGATTGATGGCATGAGAGCCGAGAGTTGAAGCCAAGACCCGACACAAGGCTCTCATCAGAAATGGCGAAACTCTTGGCCGTCAAGTGTTCGCTAATAGTCCTGCAATTGGTGTCCCTTTTGATGGCGTCTGTGATAATCATCGTTTACTACAACCCGTGGATCAAAATCCTCATCGACTCGGCCGACGACGTGAGTGAGACGGGAGAGAAACTCGTGGAGCAGTTCCGCGGCATCGAAGGCGAGGAGATCGTGATCTTCATCATGTGTTTGGCCACTATTGTGGTCAGTGTGTTGGGAGTGATGGGAGCGCTGAGGGGCGGCCACCACCACAACCACTGTCTGCTCAACTTCTACGTCACGACTCTCATAATCTTCCTCTTCGTCACATTCGTGGCCCTCTGCGGCACCATTTGGGAGCTCATCAACAAACTCCTCAACAGAACCTCTTTCAATGACTATCTCTTCGACGACCAGCGCATCCAGAGGACCACCGAAGAGCCCGCCGTCCACACGGACAGTGCGCTCAACGCCAGTGTGTCCACTCCCGCGACGGACTTTGATCTGATCCTCGAGCCGAGTCCGCCGCTGATGACCAGCTGGTGGTACATCACTAAGTCATTCCTCTTTATCCTCATATCGGCCACAATCTACGCGACGAGCATTAAGTTGACGCGAAGGATACTCGACTCCGACGACCACTACTTGGAGGCCGACGACGACTCCGGCCGACACTTCAACATCGATAACGACGACGACGTCAACCCCACCACCAAAGACTCCTCGTTTACACGGGTCTAAGACACTAACCATTTGTATGCAATTGTCATTAGATTTCCCATCATTTCTGTCTCATTACTGATCAAAGCGTTGTCTTCTATAACGCGAAACAATTTTATATACATTTAGTTGTCTTTCTATACATTACTCCAATATATCGTATGAATTGTGATGTTTTTCCAGACAATTGCGACCAAAATCACCACTTTTTCGCTAATTTTTGATGAGTTTCGGTTGTCTTGAGAAACCATTATTTGCTAATTAAGTGCAGAAATTATTTATTTTCAATCCAATAGACATTTGCGGCCAAAAAGTAAAATGAATTTTTATTTTTGTGCCAATTATTTAAACCGAAAGCATATTAACCGCGCCATTCATTGCATACATTTCCTCCATTTGAACGACAATTAAGTTTTGATTTATTTTCTTATTTTGCTTTTAAGACAATGAGTTTTGAGTTTATTATCGATCTATTCATTCAAACTATACTCTGATTCCTATTTATTTATGTTAACGACTGTTAATCTCTTTATTTTAAATTACATATAAATCGTCTGAAAATGCGGTTAACTTTTAAGCAATTATTTACACTCAAAGCAGAGTTTATGAGTTTTTATATATTATATTCACTTTTTTAACGATTCAAATAAATTAAATCCATATTTGATTGTCTCATAAATTTAGACATAAATTTTAATTCATTTCTGAGTATTTATTTTCTATATTTATTTAAAGACATCTTTTTAAATACAATTAGCGGTTAACTGTTCGTGAAATAAGACCATAAAATGTGTGTATTTTGAGACAAAAATAGTTCATTTGTTTCCGAATTAGAAATAAATAATTTTGTGCACAAAATATTAGTCTCTTTTTAGTGAAAATGAGAGCAGTTTTTGTGATTGTAATTGAATTTTCTTTCCGATGTCGATATAACGTGTAAATGTGAGGTTTAATTACAGATAAATGTACAAAACAACTGTTTGTCGACTTATTATAGACTCCTTTGGTTAGCAATCGTTGAGACAAACGATAATTGAATAGAAATAATACTCGCAGTGATCGACGAGCGATGAATTCATGTATTGCTAGAAATGATTATCATTTTGAACTCCGTTTTGAAACGCTTTGACTGTAAGTGTATTGGAATTAATTACGAATGGATTTAATGCCAACCAATTGAATAGCCTTTGCATGAATTGGTATTACATTAAGGATTTTCGAAATAATAATAATTTGAGAGAAAAGTCTGAGACCTTCAGAGAAAAAGAGATTTTCAAAGGAATTGTGAAATTCAATGAGAACTACTCATTGAAGTGTTTTTCGCCACAATTAGTCGCTTATAGACTGATATCTACTGTATTATTATCTCAAGTCTTCGTATGAAAGACTGATTTCTCTCTCGATTGAGGAAAACTTTATGCATTGAAAACACACAAGACTTTGGGTTTGATCTCAAGATCTTTATGAAATATCTTGAGGTCTGCTCTCAAAGACATGAAAACTAAATGACTTTGTATTTAGTTAACTAAGAGATGAAATATATTTTACTACGAATTCAGTATTAAAGGCGCTGAATATAAATATGTTATGAGTTTTGCTTACAATTAGACTAATATTTCCCTTAATTTGAAGTCTCTTTGAATTTGATTTGTATCTCACTATTTGACTTAAGAGTCATAAATAGTCTTATATTTTATTACAAAACGAAACCATGTTTTCGAGAAGAATCTCTTGAATTGAAGTCTAAAAATAAATTGTAATTTGTTTTGGAATTTCATGTGTTATTATAATATTTGAGAAATAAAATGACAAAATTGTTTGACTTTTACATACGATTTGTAAATCAAATGACAAAATGTTTTTCAATGAAAACAAAAGCGAATTATGTGTTTATAAATCATGTACTCATACAAACAAAAATCGATGTATTTCTTGTGTAAATTTGTCTCTTTTTTACATTCATATTAATATTATATAATACTCTGTATATTGTATTGAATATAAAGCCATAAAAATTGAAAATAAAAAATATAAATATTAAAGACTTTTGTGTAGAAATCGATTTTTATGTTAAATAATATTGATTTTCATCATTAATTCCGGACACAAACTCATTTGAAACACAAGTGCTTCTCGTTGTGTGCAATGAAACGCCAAATCAATGTAAGTTTCGCTGAAATTTTCATACAAAGTATATCTTTTTAAATGCAAGTAAATCGCAAAAAAGTTAATTGTTTAGTACTGTAATTATAAAACACAAGAATTTAACTGCAAATTAAGGACGACTTCTATTGTTTAATATTCAGTCGATTTATTTTTCAAACATGAATATGAAATTGGATTTTATATATAAATCAAATATTACATAAAAAGCCTTCAAAACTAAGTCGAGTATCACTTGAAATGTCATTAACAAGTCGTCAGACATTCGGCAACCTATTTATGAAACTTTGAATTTAATATTTAGTTTTGAAGAGCCATTAATTATTAATCTTTGCTTAAAATTATCAAAAATTTCAATTAGTCTCTAAAAGGTTAAATCAGAGATTAAAGTTAAGTATAGTTTAATTAAAGGATTCAAATCAACTAAAAGTTTAATTTCATAAAAGGAAGTTTAGCGAAAAATAATAAAACTCCAGTTTTTACATTATATTAATATTAAATTATTATTTATTATCTTTTGGACCACTAATTGATTTTATATTCAATTAATATTTGCATATATTTTATGAAATAATCGCCAAAATGGTCTACATTTCTGTGAATATTATCTAAAATTCAGTTTAAAATTCTTGAATATTTTGCATTTAATGTGATTTCTGATAATTTATTTATTTTTACTTAAAGTTGTATAAAAACATCGATATATAAAATACTCGACATTCAAAATGTATCATTTGTTTGAATAGTAAGTCGAGAGAAAAAAATCAATCACTGTTTGAATAAACAAAATCCATTATACAGTGAATACACATTAAATAATAATTACATGAATATTCATTACACGCTTTGAAAATTACACTATAATTAAGAGGTTTACAAATAAACAAAATCAATAAGTTTGTTTCAAACAACAAGTTTGTAAACAAATAATAAGGAAACCAAAATTCTGGTTAATATTAAACAGAAATGACTGCAAGAAAGGGAAGATTATGGATAGACTGACGGACACAGAATTGAAAGATACCCTCTATTTATACTACGGCTCATAGACGTGGATAACTCGCAGCCAATATCTTGAAAACATTTGATTTAGTTTTCGTTTGAAAATATTTGTAACGAAAAGACTTATTTTCTCTGCAAATACTAAATTGAAAATTCGTTGTATTTTTTAGAGGCCGAGAAAACAGTGAATTTCTGAATCAGTTATGAAGTAATGGAATAGAAAAATGATAAAAAATTCAATTCTATTCAATTGGTTAACAACAAGGGATGAGTAATAAAGAAAAAATTCACTTTCTTTGGCACTGTTTTTATGCTATCAACCATTCAATGCAACGCTTGTCTAATGAATAAAACAAGAAAATGTAATCAAAATACTTTTAATTGAATTTTCTCTCTCTCTCTCTCTCTCTCTCTCTCTCTCTCTCTCCCTCTCTCTCTCTCTCTCTCTCTCTCTCTCCATAAAAAGTTAATTATGTGAATGTATAATAGAATCCAATGATAATTATATCTCAAACTAAATCTAATTTCATAAATTGATTATAATTGAAACATTTGCTTAATGAAAGTCTTATTGTGAAAATGGATAAACAAAACAAAACTTATAATTCTTTAGTAATTCTCTTTGTAATTGTATCGTAAATGTAGTTTTATTTGATTTTTATTTAATAAATGTTTTTAAAATTATAAGGAAATAAAACTATTAAAACTATAGTTTGATTTTCAAATATTTAATATTTGCAACTCTTTTAAATATTTATTGTATTTTTGAAAAATTGATTATTCAATTCAACAAAAATTGTATAAAAGCCAAAGTTTACATTTTTGTCATTTCAGCAAACTTTAGTTATTATTTTGAGAGTTGTTTACAAATATTTTGTTAAATAAACTTCATTTTAAACGAGTGAAAAATCCCCGGAATTTTGTATTAAAAATTCAATATCTACTATAAAATCACAGAATATTTAAAAAATTGTTTTATTAGTTGAAAATAAACTTAAAGAGAAATTAAAGTGCGAATACTGTCTAAAAATAGATTTGTTGATTGAATGTTCAAAATATGATTTGATTTAAGCCAAAAGTTGGAGAAATATATTTGAGATATTATTATCTAAATTTCTTGAAAACATTTTAAGCTAAAAATATAAGCTCTGAATAATTCATTAAGAAATTATCAATTGCTTTGAAATACCTCTTGTTTTTCTCAATACTTTTCTTATTTTAACTTTTATTTCATTTTCAAAACACTATGACTTGAGGTCATTGAAGATAAGATAGGAATCTATTGCTTTTTGTCAGTTGTTTGCAGTGTTTTTCTGGCGATAAAAAAGTCTCTTTCAATCAGTCGATAAAGAAGTGAAGAAAAGGAGTGAAAAGGGATTTTGAGACAACTTTTGGTTTTGGATGAATCGATACAATAAATAACTAAATAAACAGAAAATGGATACAAGAAATCGAAACTTTTTTCGCTGTTTTCAAACTCATTATCGATTGAGAAAACTATTGTTTTCTATAGATATTGTGAAAATGCAAATAAATTTAATCAAAACTAAAAATGCGTTGAAATTTGTAATTTTACTTTTCTTTTTTCACTCCCTATTAAATAAATATTTAAAATCTAAATGGCTTTTCGTATACTAAATACATTAAATAAATCAATACTCTTATTATCAAATTCGTAGAAATATCAAATAAAATATAAAATTCATTAAAAGTCTTAAAGTTTTATTTAAATATTGACGCATTTATTAATTTAGATAATTATTATTTATTATGTCAAAACTTGGGGATAACTTTTGCATTAATTAATTAAATGCTAAACAAAATAAAAAGTAAACTAATAAAATAAAAATATTATTAATACGCAAGAAATGCATTAATAAATTACTTGTGATTAAAAATTTCAAATTAATTAATGTTTGTCTAAATTATTATGTATTTTGAAAATTGAATATTTATAACAAATTCAATGTCTATTTTGCTATTTTAATCAATTTATACCCTTTTAGATGTTTAAGTTACTTTTGAGGGATTTTATAATGCAATTCAAATGTTGTCAAATATAAAATCCTTAAAAATATTAAAATGAATAGTTATTTAATAGCAATGAAAACGGAATCATAAATAAAAAGCATTTAATTTGAAAAACTTTGAACTCATATTGAAAATAAAGTTCAACAAAACTACAAAATAAAAATATATTCACTAAACGGGAGTTTAAATTGAATTCTGTTTAACAATCATTTTTATGTCTTTCCATACATTTCACACATTTTTCTATTTATTATAAATAATGTAGTTATGAGTGAAACAGTCATTAAAAACACAGGTATTCAGTGAACGCTCTGATTGTTCGCCAAAACAAATGCTTTAATTTATACAAAATCTAAACTAATGTCTGGAATTAATTTCATTACTATTGGCCTCTTATTTGTCAAATAAATAATAATACAAATCAAGTTTTGTTATGTTTTCTGGTTTTACGCAATACTGACTCGAAATGAGAGATCACTTTATGAACGAAACATTTTTGCGCAAAAAATTAGCCAAAAATACAATTGTGTTTATTATTAAAAATTAATGAAGACTTTTCTCTCTGTTATGTCTTTCAGTCGACGCCTATTATATGACTTTTTGTTAACAACTAATAAAGCCTTTTATGAATTTAAGCCACAGTTGTCTCTATGTGTGTCATTTCATGCAAAATACTTTTCGTCCCTTTTTTGTGTTCAAAATCTTTTAAAAGGAGTTTTCATTCAAGTATTCGCTGTTTTCCTATTGTTTTCTTCAGTATTTTGTCCGTAAATGTAATTAATATGGCTTTTAGTACTCTTTTTAGTCACGAATAAAATGTTTATTTAATTTTCATTTTGATTTATGTTTTGGACATAAAATTTATTGCATATTCTTTCTTAGATATGATTACTGTTTAATCAGTAATTTACATAAATTTAATATTTTCGATATGTGTTTATAAATACATTAATTTTCTGTACAAATATTTTTCTGCAAATAATTAAGTTTTCATTCGTTTTTGTTTTCACGACAAACACTTTTTCATCAGATATTTATCTAATAATTATTTTTAGATCTGTTTAATGAAAGGTTTAATAAACTGTTGAGATTTCTCTCGAAATATGTATTCAATTAGATATCAATTGGAAAAAGAGTTAAAATATTTTATCTAAGAGTTAATTAAAAATTATGTTTGGTTTCAAGATTTGCAGACATAATGAACTCGTGTTTAAACAACTAATAGATAATAATAATGTAAAGCTTTATCTCAAAAACATTATCCAAATTAATCTATCGCTAAATTAAGACATCCTTTTTATATGCGATTAAATGTATATAAATATTATTCAAATGCTTTTTGTATCTAAAATCGTATCTAAAAAATACTATTAGAAAGTGTTTTGAAAGCCATTTGTTTTATAAGAATATTCTGCGTTTCGCTGATTATCTCCTAAACTATTGCCGAGATTTGCATTCAGTTTGCGTTCGTCTTCTCGTCCTTCGGCTCCTCTTTCGCCTCTTCGGTGTCTTCTTTGTCTTTGTCTTCTTCGAGGTTAACCTTTTTGACGATACAGATGTTGGGGATAACAGTGGCGCCGCCTCTACTCAACAGATCCTGATATAACATCCACGAGAACCAGAATCCCAGAGCCGTGACGGAGACGTCGAGCAGGAAGTTGAAAGTCGTGAGGAGTGGCGACCGGAAGGCGAAAGTGGTCGCCTGTCCTGTCGTCACGATGGCGGCCACGATGGCGAAGGCGGCCACGAAGTAGAAGATCTCGAGAGCGACGCCTCGGATGCCGATCGCGATGACAGTCATCGCCAACACGTCGATGATTATTGTGAGGAAAAGGAAACCGATTTGTTTGTGGAAAACACAGATGTCTGCGATCAGAGTCACCAAATAGACCTGTTTTGCAGACAAACACATATTAAACATAAGTTTGTGTTAAAAATACATTAAATTTCTTATTGAGAGTTGATTTCTACTGTAAATGACTTTTGATATCGATTTCATTATTAATAATAAATGAATTTATTTATTGATTTTTTGCAAATAAAACACAGCTTTCTATTCAAAAAGATTACCGAAAATGTAATAATTTTATAATTTAATAAAACTAATGTTATATTTCATTTAAAACTAAAACCAAAACTAAATTTTTACACAATTTAAAACTAATTTGCTTTCAAGTTATCCTACAATAAGAAAATATATCTTTTTTCGTTTAGAACAAAGAATTTGTTGATTAAATGGAAAGAAAAATAAAACTTTTTTTGCCACAAATCGTGAAAAGCAATAAATAAAATGAAGTATATTTATTACCGCAAAAGTAATGACCAAAAGCAGGAGCAGTATTGCCTGAACCGTACGAAAAGATTTACTCTTCAGGAGATTATCTGAAGAGCCATTAGTTTTTGGCGACTGATCCATGACTTTGTGCTCACAATTGGCTTAAGTTTAACACAAATACGATTGAATAACAAACAAAATAGCACTCAAAGTGACACAAAAACAATGGATAAAATTGGAAAAATATCGAGTTTGAAGGCGTTGTCTGTGATTATCAAACAACAGCAACACTGACTGATCCCTACTCTTTCACAAGTGTGTTATGAATGTGTTGTCAGAACCAGAAGAGGGGAGAAGCGATGGGAATGTACTGTATATACAGTCTCTCACTTAAGGCTGTGTTCTAACTGTTGTATCAGATGTTTGTCGCTCTCTCTCTCTCGCTCTCTCTCTCCCCGACTGTTTCCATGACTTCACTCCATTTCGGCCTTTTATTAGTCACAGACTTTACAAGTCTTTGCTTTCATTTAAATTTCAGATACAATAGACAGGATTTGCAACAAAACGTGTGATAATAGTATAGATATACTCAATATTATTAGGTTTTAGGCGTTCCCCTCTCAATCATTGATAAAAATAAACTCAATTATTCTGATTAGATTATGCATTGATTCTTATCTATTAAGTAATCTTTACTTAAGACTTATTTAGCATTTATTTTGAGAAAAAAATTTTAAGTTTTAAATCTATTTTTTGTGTTTATTTAGGTTTTGTTGCTTTATCTGCAAAATAGTTTTATAATAGACTGAATGTCCACACGTTTTGTACATGAAATCAATGAACCTTTTTGTTAAACATGAATAAAACGCTTCGTTTCCCGGATTTGACAAAATGTTACGAATTTTCGTTTGAATTCATTTCGGTTTTCATTCATATTTGCATTCCTTGTCCTCTTTTATAATGAGTTGTTATCCATTGTTATCAAGTTATGGCCAAAAACTCGATGAAAGCAAAAATTATTTCTCAAACAAAACACAGAAATTGCAACAAATTTGTCAAATATATCGTCGTTTTAATTGTACTTTTGTTTGTTTCGATCGGTTTTCTCTTTTCATTCAAGTTTCCTTCAATTAATGACTCAGAAAACGACGTCAATGTAAACAATACTAATAACGCCATAAAGTGGTGGCAAAACACTATTGTCTATGAGATGGATGTGCGAGCCTTTCACGACTCGGACGCCGACGGAGAGGGAGATCTGTTGGCAATCATTAATAAACTCGATTACATCGACACTGTTTTGGGCGTCAAAACTGTGCTTTTGAGCGCTTTCTACCCCTCCTATAGTGTGGACACGAATTCCTATGAAATAACAGATCACAAGAATGTCGACAATAATTTGGGAACTCTTTCGCATTTCCATCAATTGGTTGAGAGTCTGAGACAAAGACAAATGAAACTATTGATTGATTTTATGCCTGAGTTTACGAGTGATAAGCATTTGTGGTTTAAAAAGTCTGTTCACAGAAATCAATACTTTTCTGATTATTATCTTTGGATTCCAAGCGATGAATACATGAATCTGAAGACAAACTCCAATTGGATTTGGAATTCTGTGCGAAAAGAGTACTATTTCTATGAATTCAAAGCCGAAGAACCGAATCTCAATCTCAATAACTCCAGAGTTCGTCAGGAATTGGTTAGTATTTTACTCTTTTGGCTCAATAGAGGTGTCGATGGCTTTCGGCTTAAGATTAAAACTGATTTAAATGACAAGAATTTAAGCGAATTGTTCCGAGAATGGCATCAAATCATTAAAACCTTTGACGAAAACAAATGTCTTTTATTGGAATCAAACATAAGTTACGAAAATTTGCTCAAAATATCAGAAAATAAAATATTAATTGATTTAATCGTGAATAAAAGTTTGGCAATAAATGCAATAAAAACGAATCAAATTAGCTATAAATCAGAAGATTTGGCACAAAATTTATTGCAATCTTTAATTCATATAAACGAGACATCCGTTAATATACGGAATGCTTTGCAAACGAGTGCTTATAGTTTGGGTCGACTTTCCTCCAGAAATGAACAAAAGCTGGCGATGGCTGTCGTGGCTCTCATGATGTTGTGTCCAAATGTGACGCCAATTGTCTTCTTCGGGGATGAAATAGGATTAGAAGACAACTTGGATGTCATGACAAACGCGAGGAATAAACAGAGTTTTGAACACTTTTATAGACCTGTAATGCAATGGACGGCGAACTCAATGAACGCCGGATTCAGTAATAAAACAGATTTAAAGCCATGGCTTATTGTTCCGAGAATGGCATCAAATCATTAAAACCTTTGACGAAAACAAATGTCTTTTATTGGAATCAAACATAAGTTACGAAAATTTGCTCAAAATATCAGAAAATAAAATATTAATTGATTTAATCGTAAATAAAAGTTTGGCAATAAATGCAATAAAAACGAATCAAATGAGCTATAAATCAGAAGATTTGGCACAAAATTTATTGCAATCTTTAATTCATATAAACGAGACATCCGTTAATATACGGAATGCATTGCAAACGAGTGCTTATAGTTTGGGTCGACTTTCCTCCAGAAATGAACAAAAGCTGGCGATGGCTGTCGTGGCTTTCATGATGTTGTGTCCAAATGTGACGCCAATTGTCTTCTTCGGGGATGAAATAGGATTAGAAGACAATTTGGATGTCATGACAAACGCGAGGAATAAACAGAGTTTTGAACACTTTTATAGACCTGTAATGCAATGGACGGCGAACTCAATGAACGCCGGATTCAGTAATAAAACAGATTTAAAGCCATGGCTTA
>CAJPVJ010001691.1:0-15394 GCA_905397405.1 Oppiella nova | reverse complement strand
AAAGCTATTACTCAACAAACGACTCAATCTGTGTCTCCTTTCACACCTGTGCTCAAGACATGAGAAGATAATGAGTGGTCGATGTGTGCGAGTGATGGCCACAACGGCCGCAACCAAGCGATCACTGCCCGAGAGATGTGTCTCATCGCTGCCATCATCTGTGGAACCGTTCGCACGACTCATGCGATTGGATAAGCCATCGGGCGCTTGGCTTCTGATGTGGCCCTCATTCTGGAGCATATCGTTGGCGACTGAGGCCTCACACGTGCCATCGCTCACCACATTAGCCCTCTTCGGCGTGGGATCAGTTGTGATGAGAGGCGCCGGTTGTGTTGTCAACGACATGTGGGACAAAGACTTTGACCGACGGGTGGAGCGCACGAAGAGCCGACCCCTCGCTTCAGATCAGTTGAGCACAACGGATGCGGTGATGCTTTTGGGCGGACTGTCCGGCACCGGACTCCTCATACTCACGCAGTTCGACCTCACGAGCATCGCATTGGGCGCCAGTAGTCTAGCGCTGGTCACTGTTTACCCACTGATCAAACGGTTCAGTCATTGGCCGCAACTGGTGCTCGGGATGACCTTCAATTGGGGGGCACTTCTGGGCTGGTGTGTGGTGTGCGAGGGTGTCATCGACTGGACGGCAGTCCTACCCCTATATGTGTCGGGCATTTGTTGGACATTGATTTACGACACCATTTACGCCCATCAGGACAAAGCCGATGACCTCATGATTGGTCTCAAGTCGACGGCCATTAAATTCGGTGATAATACTAAGCAATGGTTGTCCGGCTTCTCTGCCCTCATGTGCTCTAGTCTTGTGATGACTGGCGTTAATACGGGTCAGTGTTGGCCCTACTATACAGCGGTTGGCATAACTGCCGCCAATTTATGTCATCAGATATTTACGCTAAATATCAACGATTCCGGTGACTGTTGGCGTAAATTCAGACAAAACACGCAAATCGGTTGGATTTTGTTCATCGGAATCGCGTTCAGTACATACCTTAAGGACAGCCCTAATGGGGAACAGAAAGATAAATACCGAGTATTTAATAGCAAACACATGTTAAGTTTATAATTTGTTTTATACTTTAGTTTAGAATTTAATTTAGAAAATGTTTACAAAAAATTGGTTTAAACACTAAAATATATATATAATTTAAATCTTTGTTTTTTATAAGTTAATATAAATAATAACTATAAATAATTCAAAATCTGTATATGAATTGCACAGTCATTGAAAAAATCTTTAAACAATCGTTAAATATATACTGTAAATAATTTAATAATACTTTCCATCAGTTTCAGTGCTAACTACAGTATTGGTAAAAATTTTTGTCCATAACTCTCATCACAAACATATAGCTTTTTGTTCAACAATTTGTTCACCTTTTGGTTTCACTTCAACCAAAATATGACAAATAATTACATTTCGTTTCATATATTTATAAATTATGAAAAACTGATTAAATAATAAATCGAGTAATTAAAACTAATTAAAATAGGTTTTTATCAAGATTTGAGCGATCAATTAGTCGTAAAACTGACTCTAAAGCCAACAAAAACATAACTAAAACAATAAATTGTGAAAATAATAACTAAAACGTGTAATGATTGGCACGAATCAAAGAAAGTCTTTATTTGTTTGTCTGAACTCTAATTGGGTTTGAGTTCGGATTCGCTTTGAGCTGAAGGCGGCTCTGAATACTCGAGAGTAAAGTGTTCGTAAGAAATGGCAGATAATTCGCGGACAAACTCTTCGAACACAATGAACGCCAACACTATCTTCTGTATCCTTTCGTTCTCTTCCGCATCGTTGGCATCCAATCCCTGTTCCGGTGAATCCAATGGTTTGAAATATCTGTCAGTTTTTAAAAGTCATTAATATTTGTTTACAAACTCGAGCAATAATCGTCTCAAACCTGTATCCCTGGCCGCCAGACACTGACTCGAGAATAGGCGGGGGAGTAGGAGTCTGGGACACAGACATGGAACTGCTTCTACGCATACTTCTTGGAGTAGTAGCCGCACGGAACAGGCTTTTAAGGCCATTGAATCCTTTCTTTAAAGCTATTAAATATATAAATTGTTTAGAAAATGATTTTCCACACAATCTGATCGTACCTTCGGTTCCAGTCTCTGATCTAATGGACGACAAACTGGTGATACTATTACTTCGATTGGGTCTCGAATTATAAGGGAATCTATTGTCCATTTGAGAGCAAATACTTTGCTTTTTATTTAAGATTCTGTTCTCTCGTGCGAACAGAAATTGTCGGGCATTTCGAAGCAATTCATCGAAATTCTCGATTTGATCCGACAATAGATCCAATTTTTTGCGTAATTCGTTGAGAAGTGTTGTCAAGGGTTTGACACCTTTTTGGAAGACAAGCGAAGAGTTGAGGAGATAAGAGCGGAGGAGTGGCTGCGGGTATGTCGCCAAACGGGACACCAAACCAGTCAACTGAAGGTTAGTATAGATATCATTCTCACACATGGCTTCCAGTCTCGATATAATTATCTCCAGAAACGGACCGATGGGTGAACTGCAGTCTTCGTCTTCATCTTCATCTTCGGATTGATTTCCATTAGAAGTGATAGAATGAGGCACTGAATGGTTGTTATGATTGATACTATAATTGGCACAAACGTTGTTTGCATTTGTATTGTTATCTACAGTTGTATTCACAGAATAATTAGCACTTTTATGACTACTGGCATCGTATCTACAACTCCAGGAACGGGTGGCGCGTATGGACTTCGATATAACGGCGTTTGCATCGTTCAGGTAATCCAAGTAATTAAACAAAATATATTGCAGTTCTTGTGTGGGCGTTGAGCTGCGGTCTATGCTATCGTCGTTACTGTGGTGCGAATGGGAGTCACTGTTGTCCACGAAGACATAGCCGTCTGTTTTGGCGTTTAGGTTCATGTAATTCACATGAGATATGAGACAATGCTTTGGGATCAGTGTTAGGAAATGTTGGGCCGATTCGTTCAGGTAATTAGAATCGTTAATTCGCTGCATTTGGTGCTGCTTTCCGCCGATTATATGCTTTCCGGACGTTAAGTATCTGAATGTTTGCCATCAAATGGGAGTCAAATAAAGTTTAGACAAATATCATGATAAATATCTATTGAATACACACTTGAAAACCAACTCTAATAAGACGTCTTCACAGTTCAGGTCCAACAACGAGCGAAACAAAACCAAAGTCACTAAACTTAACTGAATATATCATACAATTAATGTATTTATAAACTTCTTGTGTGTGAATCGCTTGAAAATACCTTAGAATTGGCGCTAATTCTTGTGATTAAAGTGTTGAGAATCCGTTGTTCTTCGTATTTCTCAACGCAAATGAATTTTAAAAATACTTTCAACAGATTTGGTTCAGAAATTGTGCGAATGAAGAGATCGAAGTAAGCGGTGGTCGCTATGATTTCCTCTAAAGTATTCTGTGTTTACAATTCAGTCATAAAATCAATTAATTTTACAAAATAACTTCAATATATTAAGGTATTAATAATTGTTAATAATGTAGTCATTCAATAAATATAATTAGAAAGTCATTCAAGTATTTGTTATCCAATTAATAACTTATTTTTAAGATTGTTATTGAGATAAAACCAAAGACCAAAAAGTGAATTATGAAGTAAAAGACGTGCAAATCATGCAATAGCTATACATAAACGGTATTTGAATACAAACCGAATATCTGGACAACTTTTCCAATACGATAATGGGAACGCCAACCACTTCCTGATCATTGCATACATATATAAGCGACACAAACGGACACAAAAAACAATTACATTATCTCTTTTGTCACTTTTCAATACCTTTTTTTCTCAACAACTTTGTCTCTAATTATTACGAGATTTAAGGCATAATATATGTATAATAACTGTAAGACCGGTTGCATACCTGATGTAATGCCGGTGCGATCACAGGAACCAGAAAACCATTGTATATGTACTGAAGTAATTGCTTTTGGATGAAGGGGTGAGCGATCTGTGCGACAGCGTTGCAGAACTCCAACGAATTGAGAAACACTTCGAGTTCGGGATTCTCGCGGATGTCTTCGCCGGTGACCTGATGCCAGTCGTCGGACACTATTGAGTGGCTCAACAGTCTTCGAGGTAGTGATGAATATAAACCGCTTAAACCTGTGGCCAAAACCGGACAAAAGTCGGTCTCTTCGGCCACGTATTTGCCCATTAGTTCGCTGCGACGCGTGAATGCCATACACAGGAGTATGGCATCCCTGGCCTGTTGGCCGACCGGCCCGTCCTTATGTACGTACGGAATGAGAAGAGAAAAGATAAGGAATTTCGTTTCCATATGACTAGCGATCTGTGGCTCCGACAGGAAGAACAGCTCCAAGAGGTTTAGGTTTTGACTCAACGACACGAACAGTGAGTTGAGAAGTACGACGAGTCGCTTCTCCACCTCTAAGTGACAGTCGGTGTCCACAAAGCGACACAATAGGCCCAGAAGT
This sequence comes from Oppiella nova, assembly GCA_905397405.1. Classification (NCBI taxonomy): domain Eukaryota; kingdom Metazoa; phylum Arthropoda; class Arachnida; order Sarcoptiformes; family Oppiidae; genus Oppiella; species Oppiella nova. The sequence goes on along the minus strand of CAJPVJ010001691.1, from coordinate 10,886 downwards.
GGGCGTATGAGCTGTTGCTGATAGAGGGCTGACGTGTGGCAGACCTGGGAGACCAGCATCTCATAGAACTTCAACTGTTCCAAAGTCATCACTTCGTACCACTTGCCGCACATCTCAGACCAGTTCAGCACTTTCTCCAGAACTGATTCCATCATCAGATAGTCTAAGAGCGGACTCATTACGTGTTCGGCCGAATCGGACGCTTGTGGTCGCGGACTGACACACATGTTGTCGTTCTCCTGAAGCAATAGAGTCAGCATTTGGTCGATATGGTTGACCACCGACGAGATGTCATCCACAGTGATCTCGTTCATCACTTTCCTGGACATCGTGTCGAAGGCCTGCGACCAATGGGTTCTGAATGAGTCCAAAGCGGCCGTCGTGTCGATCTGTTCCCGCACTGAAGCACTCATCACATGATTGCTGCCATTGCTTGGGCTGAAGATCTTCGCGAACTTCCGAAACAATGGCTGCCTTTCAGCCATTATTGTCCACTTCTTCGGCACCAACCGATCGGTGTCTCAACGATTGATAGCAACTACTTCTTCCACTTCTTCGGGACTGAAACAAGTGATGGTTTGAATGAAAGTGATGTCAAAATCAATGTCTGATCCAATGAATCATTGCTTGTTTACCTGCAATTGAATGGCAAACGAGTGATGAGATACTGATCCCTATAGTGACCGAAGATATCATGAATCGCTTAACAACTGAAACCACTATTGATTTGACGAAAACATTGATTTAAATGACAATAATATTCATAACAATAATATGCGTGAAATGTATGGAAAAAGTGGTGTTTATTATGGAAATGATGTCAAAATGCATTTCACACACAGAGTACACCCAAACACCCGTTAATGGTAATCAACACTATTTCACGCATTTGTCATGATTAATCATTTTAGTGATATATCCGCCAATGTATTGCAAATTATTTAAATTAATCGCTAATTGATATTAAATGCAAAACTTTGTTGAATATGAATGGCATTCATGTGAAGCGAGCACTGAATGCAAGTGTAGGCCTGTGTTGAGCCATACATACACTGAATTCCTGAATAACGTTACGTATGTCTAAAATCCCCCCAAAAAATGTTACATAACTTGCAGTGTATTGAATGTAATCTTAAATATTATCAGTGATGGGTCACCACCGATCAGGGCATTTAAATATCAAAAGCCTCAGGCTCACATCTGTTATCATTTAAGTGGTGTTATTATATCGAGAGTTAGATAAACTTAAAATATTAAAAGTGGCGATTTGTGAAGGCTATTCGTTGACCTAGCTAAATTGAAAATGAAAATCATAGAAATTACTTGAATTTTTATCATTTTTACTCAATGTAAATTATAAGAAAAATTAGGGGAATATATAGAAATACCTAATTTTGATTTTCATAATAAAAAGTTTAATTTAATAAAACCTTTTCATCTGAAATCCGTATTGGTTTTGAAAATTGTATAATGAAAAATACATGGGTTGTTAAATTAGGGGAATATATAGAAATACCTAATTTTGATTTTCATAATAAAAAGTTTAATTTAATAAAACCTTTTCATCTGAAATCCGTATTGGTTTTGAAAATTGTATAATGAAAAATACATGGGTTGTATAGTATATGTTGACCTGGTCTCTTCACTACAAAGTACTTCTTAAATATAAATCATATGATATGATAATTCCTATAGAAATTATTTATAAGAATTAGGTTTGAATGAAATCATATAATTGGAAAACTTATCTCTAATTATAGCATTGAGCTACCAATAGTAATTGGTCTTAAATAATAAACACTCATTAATGTTTTAATTAACAAAATGTATTTTATATAAAAGGTGAATGAATTACTCTAAATAAATATACATGGGAATATCAAACAGTAGCGCTATTGTCATTATATAGGATACAGAATTTGTGCTCAAACTTTCGTATATTGTTTTCAATTAAGTTTTTGTTAAATAATTAAACAGAGTTACAGTAACACTGTTATCATTGAGATTATAAATAAATAGAAAGTTTGTCAAAATAAGCTATAAATATTTTTAATGTGTGTATAACAAAGTTTGCTAATAAATATTATTTAATTGGTCTATGGAGTAGAATTAATAGACAAACTATTTTCAATGACAAATACATTAAATAATAAATATATTAAATACAATAAAAATAATTATAAGTTTAATATATTTATAAGTATAATATATTTTGTTACCATGGTCGATAATAAATTTACTTTTATATGAAATATCGGAAATACAGCTCATTTAGTTAATGACAGGTTTCATACATTTATTTAGTATTGAATCCATTCATTACTGCATTTCCTTATACTTTATTTCATTTATTTAATATCTAATGATATAAATATATTTATAACTTTATACTCATTTATTTTCAATTATTTTGCTTCATATTTTATTTTTGCGAGCTTTTGACAAACTCTTTCATAAATGTATTAATTAAAAACTAGTGTTGAGTGTACGGTATATCTTATCTCATTGAAACACCAAATACTGTTTTGACAGTAAATAACAAAAAAGTTATGCTTAAAAAGGCTGCAAACATTACTGAACACTATTTTTATTCATTATTCATAAAAATTCATTAATTGAAACAAAACTAAAAAACTAATTAACAAATAATAGGTCACAAGTCGTTTGTTTTACCCAACTTTCGTGTCTGTAGTCTTGTTTGATAACATTTGTTTGGCAAATCATTTCAATATATTTGTACCCTTTGTCAATTCAAACTTTTTTACTATATTTATATGTTTAAAATAAGGCACACGACATCAACACTGAAAATATAAGAAAAATTTAATTCGTTAAAAGACTAATAAAATAGAGAATTTAGAAAATAAACAATTTTTGATTCACTTATTTGTAACATTTAAGTAAAGAGTCATTTGATATACACTTTATGTATGTAACGATGTGTGTAAAAAACAATAAAATAGATATGGATTATTTTGGGGGTAATTTCTCGGAACTGTTTTGACATTTCTTATATCTAAACATAATTGAAGTCTCAAGAAATATAAACTAATTCTCTAAGAGTCTGAGAAGTTTGTCATTAATATTATTCATTAATCACTAGAGAAGTACTGTATTTCAAGCATTTAATATTTTAGTTTATTTATAAAAAGAAGTAAAAAAAGGTTTGTATAAAAGTGAACTCTATTTTTATAATTTATTAATAGATGTCAAATAAGTTACAAAACGATTTTTATCCAAATATTTAATTAAAAGTATAAAAGAGATGTGAATAAAAGAAATGGCAATAATGTTCGTAAAGTTAACGGCATTTGCTTTTATGGTTGTATTAGTTTAATATAATGGTTCACATAATATTTTGCAAAGATACTGTACTGGTAGTCTACAAAGGCTACTGGAATACGGTTTACTCTAGTTTTTGTTGTTAAACATAAGTATTACATTATGTTATATACTGTGCGCTTAGAACATAGTGTAGGGCCGGAGTGTATTTAATGAGAGTTAGGGTACTGTAATGAGATCTAACGAATAAACTCTATATATAAACACATTTACGTAAGTTTCAGGGCTTTGCTTATAATAAATGCGATTTTCTTAACATTATTGACAAAAACAGATTTTTATTAACACAACCATTATTTGAAATTCTTTTGGTGTAGGTGTTTCCATGTAACGTTTAGATTAAAAGTGACTTAAATTATAAAATATTTTACTAATATTTAAATTATAAAAACGTTTGACTAAGCTTTAACGGAATTACTTATTTATGATAGAATATAACAAAGATAATTTATTTTAAGAGATTTGGTTTAATATTTTGCTCACAAATGACTTATAAAAATATTATGATATTCTTTTGCTCTTTCCATAAACTTAATTAATACGAAAATCTGATTATGTTTTACTTTTAATGAGAAAAAATAATAAAAATAAAGATATTTGAAGTGCTATTAAGTATTTCCTACGAGAAACATAACATTTCATTTTATAATTCAATACAACTAATGATAAATCACAAAAGAAATTGAAAAATATGTTTAAATGTTTCATATATTTTAATTTTATTTTTTATTATTTGTAAAATAAAGATTTATTGATAGAATGTGAGACTTATTTCACACAAATCTAATCATACATAAAGGAAATGTAGAAACAAGAGTGAGTGACAGATAATTAAAATAATTACTTTATATTTGGGAAGAACGCGATTCTTAAGTATTTGAAACAATCATTAATTTGTTGTAACCATTCCTTCCTAAAGATATTCATTAAAGTTTATGTAAATCTTAAAGACTATTCAAATGTGTGCACATTTCAAATGTTGGTATTTCTAATGAGACTCCAATTAATTATTTTAAAGATTTTGTTATTAATTACTATAAAAACAAAGTTTACAAAATTTTCAAATAAATAAACAATTTTATTATGTTATGCTAAATTAATTGATCATCATTATTATTTACAGAATTCGTATTCAACATTATAGTGAATTTAGTTTTAAATAATTTATAACAAAAGAATATTCTATTATTTTGCATTAGTTATAGAGACAGCAATTTGTACTTATTGTATTCAAGATTGTCGTTAGCTTTGAAAATACAGTGCATGTTATTAAGTGAAACATTTGTATTATTCACAACATTTCTATTTTCAGTTTATTTTTTCATAAATAGTTCAATTCATTGTGAAAACTTTAATGCATGCTGTGTGTTTGACATTTAACTAAAAACAGTAATAAATATACTGATTAGACATGTTATCAACCTAGAAGTTTTTGTTTCAATATTGACGATAATTATGTAGTGTTGTATTATTTACTGTAATTTTGTAAATGTTATAAAAGTATAAATAACACCAAAAATGTTATAAAGATTAATATGATGTTTGCCAGTTTTGAATTGAATTATGTATAGGAATTTGAGTTGTATTTCTACTCTAAAAGCACAATGATTTATTGTTTGACCAAAAAATGTTGGAAAATGTTTCAAATTCTAGATTCAAAGTACGATTAAATAAACACATTTATCACATATTAATATTTTACATGTCGTTTAATCCATGCATTTCTAGTGATAGACATCAACACAACATACAGAATGCTATTCACAGAATATAAACCATAATGAATGTTTGATTTTCGTATAAAATGATTAATAATTTATAACAAATGAGAATATTATAGCTTTAGAGCTATTCTTGTGTCAAACAAATAAGTAATAAAAATAAAGAGTTTTTGAATGAAATCAATATTTTGATATGTTTACCATACAATGAGAATACATTGAAATAAATGTTAGTTCTAGTCATTTATATATTTAATTTATATACTTAAAAGATATATAGAGTATATATAATAATACTGTATATAAAATTGTAATTATTATTTTTTCTTTTGATGGCTTCATAGTAGTAGTGAATAAATAGCTTTCATTTCATTATTCATTAATCACAGACATTGAGATGGAGTCGTAAAAAGATAGCAAAATAGCCATAAAACTACTATTGAGTACAATAAAAAAGAGTAATTCAATTAAAAATAACACAATGTTTTCGAGTTTTAAAATGAGAAAAAAATCACTCAAATTAAGTCCCAGAAAATTGATGTCTACATCATTATGACGGCCAAAAAAGTTGAATGACTAAACATTTATTTCAAAATCAAATCCTATTAATATTTTAGTTCTCATTGTATTGTATTAATAATTAAAACTACATTATTAAAACTTAATTTGTTTTAATTGTTTTGTTACAAAAATACACAATACTTTCTAATTTAAAGCTGAATTTTCAATGTGGAGACCATTTCTATTGAAATATTCTGACAATTCTGTTATCATTTGGTAAAAGCCTTTATTGTATTCAAATGGCAACTCAACTAATTACGTTATAACTATAATTATATCCAATTTTCCTTTTCCTCACCTTTTGTTTAAATACACATAAAAGTAGGGAAATTTTATTGATTTGTTAAACAAAGTCTAATTTATTTCCAGTTATTCTCATGATGAACGTTAAAGTTTTATGTGTTGTGAAAACAAACTGAGTAATTCTTAATTATATGATAGCGTACTTGAAATGCAAAGTTTGCTTAAGTTTTTATTTAAATTTGTGTTTAGTTTCGGAAAAATCGTTAGAAAAGGAAAAGTGTAATCAAAATAAGAGACATTTTTATACACTATTGCCTCACATCCAGTATTACGTCAAAAGGCATTAGAGATCATTAGTCATGTATACAATTGTATTATATATTTTCACTCAAATTAAAGATTATAAACAATGGAGCATTAATTCGTATTTTTAATGATGCACATGAATTGTTTCAAACATAGATTTAATATTATATTTTACTATTTTGTATTATACAGTACAATGCAGCATAACTAATACGTTACTTGTTAGTTTATAAAGTTTATATCTCAAAATAAATATATCTATAAATAGTTATTATTTTAGAATTATGTCAATAATCAAAAACAAATTATTTATTTAATTATAATAAACGAAACATAAATAGCATTAAAAAAGTAGTCAAAAATAAGCCAAACGTAAACATATGTTACGATAAAAATATCTGAATTTAGGATTATAGCTATAATTGTGTGAGAATGTGAACGTCAGTTCATATAAGCATAAAATACAGAATATTCTTAACATTTGGAATAATATTGTTTTTCACTTTTTATGTTACGATAAAAATATCTGAATTTAGGATTATAGCTACAATTGTGTGAGAATGTGAACGTCAGTTCATATAAGCATAAAATACAGAATATTCTTAACTAAACCTTATTATAACAAAAAGTGAAATATAACAAAAGCGCTAATTTGGCTATTAGTTAGTAACTATACTCTCTATACAATTACACTAATATTTTGGTAACCTGCACACTATTTGTTAACATACGTAAGAGTGTAGAGTGAGTGGGATTTCGAGGCTTTTATTGCTAGAATCGGTTTCACAGAATTGAAAACGAAAAACAGTTTTGTGTTATACGAGAGACCATTGAGAAGATGTGATGTCTATTGAATGCGAGAGAGAGTAGGGATGTAGGGATGATATGTGATGAGCAGATGCTTTTGCGAGCCATTACTCATGCATTTCTGCGGCAAGAGTTGCAAAATTGCATTTCAGACAACAGTTCCCGAAGTTTGCTTAAGGCATGCATTCAATTGTGTGATAAACATATTTTCTGCCAATACTTTGCTTCGCAACACCATTCACTGTATTAATCAAAATTTGTTTCAATGCATACAATCGATAGTCGCATCACTTTTGCTCGCATTTAACGGCACATAAACACAACACTCGAGACATTCAATCCATGTTTGCATTGATTTTAACTTAAGATAAAAGTTTTTATAAACTTTAAAATCAGCGAAAAAATACTCGGAATATAGAAAACTATACATAAATATGAGTAATATTTGGTACAAATCACACACTTTGATGTCTATAACAGAAATGTTTCCAAAATACAGAATATTCTTCACATTTTCTGCAAAATATGTCTCAATATTACTCCGGAATTCATTTTATGTTAAATTAATGCCAAAACTATTCACACAAACACTTAACACGTTGTCTTCAATACAAACCATGAGTTATCCGTAAATGGAGTCAATGGTGTCAACCCTATCAGCCCTCCCGACCCATAATTACCGAGTGTTTGGCTTTTGTTAAGAATATTCTGTAATTCATATAAATCTCAATCAAATGACAAATGAATGCGAGAATTGGTCGCAAATGTGGACATAAATGACGTCCGGATTGAGACACAAATCTGTTGTGATCTTTGGCGCCAATGTCTTCACCAAAGGATCCGTTCAAAGATTTGGATCACTTCGCGGACATGAGTTTATCGGAAACGTCGGCCAATGGTGGGAGTCTGGAGGCGATGGCCTGTGGGGGCGATGTGTCGGACACCGAGAGCGAGGACTTGGATGAGACCATCAGAGCTGGTCATCACATGTTGGAAGTGATGGCCATTTGCCAGAAGTACGACGAATCGCAAGAAGCACTCAATCGATGCATCCATGAGTTGGTCGACGAGAACCGCTTCGATGGCGAGCGCTGGCCGTCGACGAAGACGTCCATTGAGTACCTGTTGAACACATGTGTGGACCTCGAGGTCGACGAGTGGACAGTGGATCAGTCGATGCGATCGGTGGCAAAGTTTGTCACATTAAGCCATACTATCGTCGGATACCACTCCGAGATGAGAGACATCCGAGAGTTGGCCGAGAGATGGACCTCGAGGTCGACGAGTGGACAGTGGATCAGTCGATGCGATCGGTGGCAAAGTTTGTCACATTAAGCCATACTATCGTCGGATACCACTCCGAGATGAGAGACATCCGAGAGTTGGCCGAGAGATGCGTCCATCACTTGATTGACTCGCTTTTGAGTGACAATCGACTGAACCGTTACCGCCATCTGGAGCGCCGACAGTTGGCGCTCACGTGTTTGGCCAACACTACGGTATCCACTGTCCAACCCTTGAGATACGTGATAATGAATGGTTTGGTGGATGTGTTGAACCGATTCACGGCACAGGCGGACAATATGGACGTCGAAGTGGATCCCAATTGGGTGGAGAATATATGGTATGTGTTGTGGTGTCTGAGCGCTATTCTCATAGATCTGATGACTGGTATGATGTGTTGAACCAATTCACGGCACAGGCGGACAATATGGACGTCGAAGTGGATCCCAATTGGGTGGAGAATATATGGTATGTGTTGTGGTGTCTGAGCGCTATTCTCATAGATCTGATGACTGGTATCCAACACAATGGCATTGATGTCCAGAATCTAAGAAATATCGCTCATATCAGCGAAAGACTTGTTTTTAGCATTGATTCACTTTTGCTAAAAAAGGCTCAAAAGTATAGCTTTTATTACCAGAAGCTCTCTCAAGTGAAACAAATGTTTGAAAATGTGTTGAATTCATGTAAAACTTAACTCAATTCACATTAAATCTAATTCTGTATAAGAAATGGCATTCAAATAGAAATCCTTACAACCATTTGATTAGAATTGATGTCTTGTACTGTTTTTTTGTGTCAATTATTTTACTATAATTCGTGTTTTGTAACAAATATAATGAATTTTTAATTAGCATTACATTAAAACAAAAATAAACTTACATGAAAACTGGATTTACAAACATTGTGCAAACAAATCATTTATTTATAAATATTATCGATTATAATATTTTTATATGAATTATAATGTGATAAATGATATGATATATGGCAACAGTAATAATCTGTTTGTGAATTTGTTGCAGAATATTGTGTACAGAATCTAATCGATGTAATGACAGTATGTGTGGAGCGCCGGTAGTCTATGATCGCAACTAATGCAACACAACTGTAGGATTTTTGATGCCATTTATTCTCTGTCGACACTATAAGAGATCAAATATCTGGGCTTTAGTTCCCGTCTCTTATTATATCTGATGTCTTGTGTCTTGTGTTTCAAGTTTTCTCCATTCATTCAACACATAATCAAATGAATTATAATCTCTATATTTATATCACAAAAAGATTAAATGTGTTGTTATTAAAGTTTGCCAAATATTACTGTTATTACTATTTGTCCGATCAGTCGATCACTCTCTCTCTCTCTCTAATTGATTTTCAAATGCATTCAAACGAGAAATTAATCTCAAAATAAATCAAACAAACAATTATTATAATTGCTGTTTGGATACCAAATCCCCAAATGATAGCAATAGATATTCCCGGAGAGTGTCATCTCTCTCTCTCTCTCTCTCTCTCTCTCTCCCTTTCTTTTGTTAATTACAATAAATGGTCAAAACTATTGCTAAAAAACAAGTCTTTTATGTGAATATAGTGAAACACCATTGAGTGCAACATTTATAGCAATTAGTCAATTGGTGTATAAAAATAAATGAATGAATATTGAAATGCATTAAAGAGGGACACTATTTGAGCACTTATTTGCTATAATTCTGAGTAACAGTTAGTCTGGTTGTGTAATACTGTAGTCTATAGAAATGACATGAATGCTTGTCCACAGCACTGATGCTTAAGTACTCCTATTTTTAGGCCCTTAAGAAAGGCATTAGTTTTTTGTTTTCATCTGCTTTTCAACTTCAATGACAACAATCATTATATAAGTATTAAGTCTTACGATACAATTGAGGACACAGTGACACAACAACAGGCCTTTTGAGGCTTTGATCGCACCGTTATTCAGATTCAGCTATTAGTGTATCACTAGTTTTCACTTGTTTTCGATATTATAAGCCATTATATCTACAAAATATGCAAATTCTTGAGATGTATTCACAAAAATTATATTCTGGTGAAGAGTCTAATGTTTTTGTTGGCAATTGTGAACGAATTTTATTACTTTAATATTCAATCAAAATCATGTGTATATCAAATTCACAGCTCATATATTGTTTATACTATATTTTAATAGTTTATAATTTTTATAATATTATAGTTGAATAATAATCAGAAATATAACACAAGAATAAGTATTGAATGGGAATCGAGAATATTTACAAATACTATATAAACGAAAATAGGAATTCAAGTCAAACAGAATGGAAAAACACATAAAATTGTGATAAAATGCAATTTTTACAGAAAATATATTTTTATTAACATTTATAGCAAAATAATATTAAAAGGGAATTGTGAAAAGCCATCAAATATCCGGTTCATAGAAAGAGAAAACAAGGGCTTGTAATTGAATTTAGTAGTCTTCCAGACATTTCTCTCCATTTCTATGTCTTTTCTTAGATATTATTTTCTTATATTTTATTTTCTCGACTATTCTGTCGACAAATTTCCGAACAATACTTGATATCACAGTTTTTTGTGTGAACCAAAAATTGATTTTTTACTACA
>CAJPVJ010001690.1:4004-15395 GCA_905397405.1 Oppiella nova | reverse complement strand
GCACTCCGTTATGTATTGTCATGGCTTTCATTTCCTTGAAATATGTGGCGAAAAACGGCGACAAAAGTATGAGGAAAAGCCATTGTGTGATAGCACTGATCACATGCGGTATATATCCATCATCTTTGGAGTCCCAGTTGAGTCTTTGCTTCACTTTGGTATTCTTGGTCACTGCGAATGCCCAGATGCCACACACCAGTGATATTATGAATGATATCAGCATTATGACCGAGATTATAACGCGAGCCTTGGCTACCAGTTTAGTGTTAATCTGAAAATATAATTCAAATTAAAGTCTTAAATACAGTATTTTACTTTAAATTTCTAAAATTTATTAGATTTCTAGTAACTTCTATAATAAATTAATTGTACCGTATTTATAAATTATTATTATATTTTAGATTCTTATTATGAATAAGTTAAATTAACAGTTAATTTATTAATTTATTTAACGATGGAGGAATTTTAATTTATTTACACTCTCTCCTATTTTATTATTGATTAAATAATGAATAATAATAAGCAGTGTTTGACTTACTTGTGGCGAAAGTCTTAATGAAAGCCAACTCTTAAGCGCAATGAACACCAGAATCGCAATGAATAGAGTGATGACAATAATTGGGTGAATGATTGGGAACTCATTAGACCGGAAGCTGACCACCGAAGTTAAGGCCAGTACTATATAAATGGCCACAAATAGTGACCATCGGTTGAATTTAATGATCTTTGATCTGTTCTTCATTATGGACGCCTTTAATTGAATCACTGTTTCACTCAATGTGTAGATTGTGTTGATTTGCAAGTATTGAAGATAAGACAGAACCGCAACTAAAGTTATAAAAATTTAATTATTAATTAATTTTCCAGTTAATTAACTCTTAAAAGTATTTTTAAAAATATCTATCACGTACATAATAAAGCAATGATAAGGGTAGTTTGTGCAAACACTGCCGATTCAATGGCATTAATCCCGGTATCACTGGTGTATGGGAGGAATGGGGCCACATGTTCCTGATGTATGGCTATTAGGTAACTATAATTCAGTAAAAAATTAGTGAATTATTTGACACAAACTTTTTAAAAACTTAAAAAATTAAATTAAATTAAATCTTACGGCACTAAAACCAATAGAGGTATGAGAATAGCGATGACTACGGGATAGATATACAGACGAATGAAATTCATTTTTGGTTTAAATAGTAATTAAGAAAACCTTTTATGAGACTATTGTTTAAATATCTTAAACGACTCAACAGTTTGACAAAAACTTATTGAATGAATGGATTCTCTTTAGAAATGTTTATTTATTATGGGTTTTAATGCTTTTCAAAATATTCTTAAGCCGTGCCTTACAGTCATCCCTCAAAATAATATTCATTTCACTTTCATAATAAACTTATAAACTAAATCAAGTCATAAAACTGACATAGTTTAAAATATTTTCTAATACTTTATTTAATAATTGGTCAAAATATAAGCATGATAAATTTTACGAGAAAAGTACATTGTTAGAAATATTCTTATATAACTTGTGAGTACTGTATCGGAAAGTATTATTTTATGCATTCATTCATAGCATTCATATTTCATGACTTAATAGCCTTTTGAGTAAAAAAACAAGAATTGCATTATTTTAGGCGCACTCGAAGGCCAGGTATGGTGTCTAATGAATTATTAATAGAAATTGTGAGATAAATACGGGTGACTAATCCGTAAGCCATGATTTGTGTAAACAGATTAATATCTCACCAAAACAATAAAGGGATAAAATCTTATAAAAATACATTTTTAAAATAATTTTTGCTGTAATTAATGCGAAATACTTTTAATTTTGAAGATATTTAACACAAAGGGTTTATATTACTTAAAATAATGTATCATTAATAAAGGTTAATTGTATTAGAAAACTAGTTGTAATTAATTATATGGTATTCTAATGTGTTAACAGTTTTAATATTTAATAAGCCAGGTATTTAAATAAAATAATTAATGACTATTTGTAATGTAACATAACTTATGTTGTATAAATTTGTGATTTTTTGCCAAATATAGATAACAAAAATATATTTAAATGTGTTTTTAGTTTGTGTTTAAAAAACAAGTTTACGACTTAGTATTACATCATTTTTGTTACCAAAATAACTGTTTAACAAGAATTGAATGCAATTCTCATTCAACCTCCCTTTCCGTTCTCTCTCTCTCTCTCTCTCTCTCTCTCTCTCTCTCTCTCTCTAAAAATCACAAAAAGATTTAATTATAATCATTTAGTCAAATACCTTAAAAAGAAATAATTGTATAAAGTTTTAGAGACAAAGACTATAATAAATTTTTTGGTTGAATATTAAGAAAAATCTTTCTCCAAACCATAGCTAATTGAATAAAACTTTGCAAACATGATTGCAATGTTTATGTCATATTAAGAATGAGATAATTATTGACTCATTCATTCAAATTATTTGCAATATTTTTGACAGAAGTTTGTGAAATGCATTAAATATATGATAATAACTTACTTTACGACTTAATATACTGTACAGTGTAGTATACACACTGTTAGAGATTCTGTATTTAAAACTTATATTATTTTTAAGTGTTTGAATGCTTTTTGGATGTGTGTGTGTGTGTGTGAGAGAGAGAGAGAGAGAGAGAGAGAGAGAGAGAGAGAGGGAGAGAGAGAGAGAGAACGGAAAGGGAGGTTGAATGAGAATTGCATTCAATTCTTGTTAAACAGTTATTTTGGTAACAAAAATGATGTAATACTAAGTCGTAAACTTGTTTTTTAAACACAAACTAAAAACACATTTAAATATATTTTTGTTATCTATATTTGGCAAAAAATCACAAATTTATACAACATAAGTTATGTTACATTACAAATAGTCATTAATTATTTTATTTAAATACCTGGCTTATTAAATATTAAAACTGTTAACACATTAGAATACCATATAATTAATTACAACTAGTTTTCTAATACAATTAACCTTTATTAATGATACATTATTTTAAGTAATATAAACCCTTTGTGTTAAATATCTTCAAAATTAAAAGTATTTCGCATTAATTACAGCAAAAATTATTTTAAAAATGTATTTTTATAAGATTTTATCCCTTTATTGTTTTGGTGAGATATTAATCTGTTTACACAAATCATGGCTTACGGATTAGTCACCCGTATTTATCTCACAATTTCTATTAATAATTCATTAGACACCATACCTGGCCTTCGAGTGCGCCTAAAATAATGCAATTCTTGTTTTTTTACTCAAAAGGCTATTAAGTCATGAAATATGAATGCTATGAATGAATGCATAAAATAATACTTTCCGATACAGTACTCACAAGTTATATAAGAATATTTCTAACAATGTACTTTTCTCGTAAAATTTATCATGCTTATATTTTGACCAATTATTAAATAAAGTATTAGAAAATATTTTAAACTATGTCAGTTTTATGACTTGATTTAGTTTATAAGTTTATTATGAAAGTGAAATGAATATTATTTTGAGGGATGACTGTAAGGCACGGCTTAAGAATATTTTGAAAAGCATTAAAACCCATAATAAATAAACATTTCTAAAGAGAATCCATTCATTCAATAAGTTTTTGTCAAACTGTTGAGTCGTTTAAGATATTTAAACAATAGTCTCATAAAAGGTTTTCTTAATTACTATTTAAACCAAAAATGAATTTCATTCGTCTGTATATCTATCCCGTAGTCATCGCTATTCTCATACCTCTATTGGTTTTAGTGCCGTAAGATTTAATTTAATTTAATTTTTTATTAAGTTTTTAAAAAGTTTGTGTCAAATAATTCACTAATTTTTTACTGAATTATAGTTACCTAATAGCCATACATCAGGAACATGTGGCCCCATTCCTCCCATACACCAGTGATACCGGGATTAATGCCATTGAATCGGCAGTGTTTGCACAAACTACCCTTATCATTGCTTTATTATGTACGTGATAGATATTTTAAAAAATACTTTTAAGAGTTAATTAACTGGAAAATTAATTAATAATTAAATTTTTACAGTCGCGGTTCTGTCTTATCTGCAATACTTGCAAATCAACACAATCTACACATTGAGTGAAACAGTGATTCAATTAAAGGCATCCATAATGAAGAACAGATCAAAGATCATTAAATTCAACCGATGGTCACTATTTGTGGCCATTTATATAGTACTAGCCTTAACTTCGGTGGTCAGCTTCCGGTCCAATGAGTTCCCAATCATTCACCCAATTATTGTCATCACTCTATTCATTGCGATTCTGGTGTTCATTGCGCTTAAGAGTTGGCTTTCATTAAGACTTTCGCCACAAGTAAGTCAAACACTGCTTGTTATTATTCATTATTTAATCAATAATAAACTAGGAGAAAGTGTAAATAAATTAAAATTCCTTCATCGTTAAATAAATTAATAAATTAACTGTTAATTTAACTTATTCATAATAAGTATCTAAAATATAATATTAATTTATAAATACGGTACAATTAATTTATTATATAAGTTACTAGAAATCTAATAAATTTTAGAAATTTTAAAGTAAAATACTGTATCGAAGACTTTAATTTGAATTATATTTTCAGATTAACACTAAACTGGTAGCCAAGGCTCGCGTTATAATCTCGGTCATAATGCTAATATCATTGATAATATCACTGGTGTGTGGCATCTGGGCATTCGCAGTGACCAAGAATACCAAAGTGAAGCAAAGACTCAACTGGGACTCTAAAGATGATGGATATATACCGCATGTGATCAGTGCTATCACACAATGGCTTTTCCTCATACTTTTGTCGCCGTTTTTCGCCACATATTTCAAGGAAATGAAAGCCATGACAATACATAACGGAGTGCTAAAGATGATGGATATATACCGCATGTGATCAGTGCTATCACACAATGGCTTTTCCTCATACTTTTGTCGCCGTTTTTCGCCACATATTTCAAGGAAATGAAAGCCATGACAATACATAACGGAGTGCTTAGGATTACGTTCACCACAACCGTGAAGACCACTACAACTCAGATGAAAACCACGACCGGAAAGACTCAGAAGAATAAGACTAATCAGACAAAAATGTAATACATATTTGTGTGTGGATTGTGTGCCATATAATAGTCAATGTGTTATGAGTTTTAATTGTAGTTTCTTTTGAATAAATATATTACAGATAATACCAGTTGTTAACAGCGAATGGACTTTATTTACAGCGAGTTTTATATAAAGTATTATTTTTTAGCATTTAATTCAAGTAATGTTTGTTAGATTTAAGTTTAGTTATTGTATTTTGAGCCACAGTGTACAGGATTAATTAATAACAGTTATTAAATTTAAAATTAATTATTTTAAAATTACTGAACATTAAAGTATTAAATTGTTTTAAAAGTTCAATAAAATGTTATAATAAAAAGAGTTAATACTTATTGTAAAATTAAAATCTGTAGTAAATTTTTATTGAAATTAAATAGACAATTTACGTAAATGTCAACTGAATCAAGTAATTTACCGTAATTAAAAATAAAATGACACCAGTACTAATTAAAGTACAAAATGACCATGCCCTCTAACGTATACTTTACAGTAATTGATTACTTAAATCTCATCACTATTAAATTATTAATGTTTTAAAAATAATAATCAATCAAAATTATCATTGTTTAATTCTTGGAAATTATAGATAATTAAAACTATTAACACTTTGATTGAGTGATGAAATTATTTTAGTACTATTTGAATAAACAAGGCTATAATCAAATAACACCCGGATTATTTAGCTCTTTAAAGTTTAAACTAGCATTTTCACTACTCATATAAATGGCATGTCTTATATTTAAAATAGGTTTTATAAAGTAATTTTACACTTTTTAAACTTTTAATAAATAAAACAGTTAGCTATTTATTACCAAATTTCGATAGATTAAATTTTTAATAGATATTTAATTTATTTAAAAATGCTTTTAAGTGATGAAGTATTATTTGCATTTGATAATTTGTTTGCCAATGTCAATTATTATATTTACGATTATTGGATCGATATTCAGGATCCCCGGACCAAACACTTACCATTCATTAACTACACACCACTTTGGATGATACTCTTTCTCACTTTATATTATTTAGTAATTAATGTATTTTTGCCACAATATATGAGTGCTAGGGAACCTTATAAATTGAAAGGCACCATGCTAATATATAATGCATATATGGCACTAACCAACTTGTGGGCATTTACAGAGGTGATACAGATGATTGATTATGGTCGTATATTCTTTATACTTGATTATCCCACTGACAAAACATCATCAATAGACACGCGACGGTTTATTGTACTCGGTTTGTATTCAAACAATTCTACTTTAAGATATACTAGTTGAAATAAAAATTAATTTAAAAATAATTTAACTCAAATACATTTTCAAAAATATAATAGTTAAATAAATAGATTTTCTAATATAATTGCATTTAATATAATTAATAATTATTTTTCAGGTTATATGTACTTCGTATCGAAAATGATGGACTGGTTGGACACACTATTTTTCTGTTTACGTAAGAAGTTCTCGCACGTAACCTTGCTCCATTTGTATCACCACATGTCGGTGCCCGTGTTCGGGTGGCTACTGTTGAAAATCAATCCATTCATACCTGGCCTTTATCTGTTTGCAATGATGAATACATTCATACATTTCGTGATGTATTCCTATTATTTTTTGGCTGCATTTGGACCCGAGATTCAAAAGTACTTGTGGTGGAAGCGCTATATTACCCAAATGCAACTGGCTCAGTTTATTATACTGGGTATCTATGCGTTTATATTCATATTTTTCCAGAGAGGGTATCCCGTGTTCTGGCTATACGTGGCTTTTCCTCAGCCTTTGTTTTTCTTTTATATGTTTTATGACTTTTATAAGAAAACATATTTAGAGAATCAAAAGAGACTGAATAAAAAAGTTGATTAAAGTTTCCTATAGTAATGTTTCAAATAAATGTTAAATTGTTTTAATAAAATTATGCGTTGATTATTGAAAAGTTTTATAAATATAAAAGAATTTATATTAATTAAAAATTTATAATTAAGATAAGGTGTAATAAATATTTTATTTTATAAACTTCAAAATGTATAATTTAATAAATAGATAAAAAGTTTCAAACATAAAAATATTGGGTATATTTTGAACACATTTTCAATAAAATATTTAATTTTAATCTAATCTTTAAAACAGAAATTATAGATGAAATTAAAATACAAAAGTGTTTAATTATTTTGATCTATAGTTTTTAAAACTAACTAAATATTTAGGTATCTTTTTTTACTTAAGTTCTCTTCGTGTTAAAATCTTTACATTTAATATTTTATTTATTATTAAAATGTTAAAATTATTATATTATTTTAGATATGAATTTTATTTAATTCAACAATTCTTAATTTATTTTTAAAGTTTAATAACTTATATATTATGCAAAACACTTATTATCATTTGTTGTCTTTTAATGTTATAAGCATATGATAAATATATAACAAAATTAACAATTATCTGATATACAGTACTTGACTTTTAATGATTTTTAAACAAATAATCAAATAAATTACATGTTTAATTAGCCATTTATATTATTTAATTGCATTAAAATACCAGCACAAACTTACAAATAATTATATTCTATACAAATGTGTACATTAATTTGTGAATCCAATAAATTAAAAGTGTCGACATTTACATTTTGCTTTTTAACAAGAGTTATATTTAGAGACAATTAAAAATAACATTGAAAATTATTAGATTTCACTAAATTAAATGCATTTTTTCTATCGAGCAAATGTGATACTAACGTCATAAATGTCAAAATTGTTTACAAGATCAGCATTTAATTAATTATAATTATAATTGTTGAAAATCTTATAATTGTATTTACGTGTTGATTATCAATCAACAAACTGATTCACCAGGATATTAACTAAATAATTGAATAAATAATAAACCACACATAATAATTTATGGTTATTTCCACTATAATGTTAACATGTTTTTGAAAATTATGGCCTATAAATAGCTAACAAATTTAGAAAATTAGATTTAGTGTTCAAATATAATAGCACCTATTTATTTTAAACAAAATACTTATTAATTTATATTTAAAAATGTAAGATATACAAGTCATTTAATTTAATACTAATTATTTTACTCAATATAATTAATGCATTTAGGACGGCGAGCGAGGACACTAAAGTAAATGAGGATTTAATAATAAAAAGTGCCCAGGCACATGATCAAGCTGATAATGTAAAGCCATTCAAACGCGAATGGGTATGGAGAAATATTATCCTGATGCTAATCGTGCACTTATCGGCCACTCATGGCTTTTTCCTGGCTATTTACACCGTTAGTTGGAAAACATTTCTGTTCACATACTTCTTAACATTATGTTGCTCGTTTGGCATCCAGGTATGTTTAATTAGATTCGTTTGAGCTATATAGGTGTTTTAATAAATACAGCAAATTCTGTAGCTATTAATTTGACAATTATTTAACATTTTATACAAATAGGTGGGCGCTCACAGGCTATGGTGTCACCGGACCTTTAAGGCCAAACTGCCCCTACAGATAATGTTAATGATTTTAGATACCCTGGCGCTCGAGAACGACATCTACGAGTGGAGTCGCGACCATCGCGTGCACCACAAGTACTCGGACACCGACGCCGACCCCCATAACTCCAAAAATGGTTTCTTTTTCTCACACATCGGTTGGTTGTTAAGCCGAAAACACCCCGAAGTGATGGCTAAGGGAAAGACTATAAACATGAGTGACTTGGATAAGGATCCGGTCATTCAGTTTCAGCGATCCTTTTACATACCGTTGGTTATTCTGATATGGGGTGTACTGCCCACCTATTTACCACATTATCTATGGGGAGAAACCATATGGAATGCCTGGTTTAGCTGTGTTATGTTTAGGTATGCTGTCGTGCTAAATATAACCTGGTGCGTTAATAGTGCAGCACATTTGTGGGGCATGAAGGTTAGTTTATTAGTTAAATTTATAAACAAGTTATACTAATGTTAAAATAAAATTATTGTTTACTAATTATGCAATAACATTGTAAAGTAATGTTAGCAATATAAGTTAGTTTATTAGTATAAAATAAAATAAACCTTGCTTACTTTGAAATAGCCATACGATAAGAGTATAGTACCGGTGGAGACAACTATAAAGAATTATTTATTTGGCGAGGGTTTCCATAATTATCACCACACTTTCCCCTGGTAAGTGTTTGAAAACAATAACCAAGGTCAAGATATCAGATTACGGAACCGGTTGTGTATTTTCAGGGACTACTCGGCCTCTGAGTTTGGTTGGGGCGATGTCTTCAATCCCGCGACGGCTTTCATCGACTTCTTCGCGCAAATCGGATGGGCGTACGATCTGAAGAAGGCGTCCAGAGATGTGATCGAAAGCCGTCAACAGAAAACTGGTGAACCGGTTATGAACCGCAAGTCTGTGCTGATGGAAAGGGTGACCGGGGTCATTGTGTTCATGTCACCAATTTGGATCAGGTTAATCCTGAGTCAGAGTATATGGTACGCGCCGGTAGTTCTAGTCGCCATCAAGTTAACCGGTTATTAATGAGCATTTGTTATGAGTTTGGTGATTATTTTGCTTCAAATATCAGTTCATTTAGGCTTATATTTTATTTAACTATTGAATAAATATTTTTGTTATTTTTAATTTTGTAGAAATAACATTAATTACGATAACTATAATTAAAATAATTTTCTGTCAGGTTTAAAATGCGTAAATAAAATATTTGTTATTTATTTGTTAAGTATGTTAAATACGGTACTTTTAAAAATAATTTATTTACGTATAATTATGTATAATTTAAAAATAATTGATAAATAAGTTTAAAGTACTAAATAATTAAAACAGTTATCATGTTGAACCACTTTACAAAATTATGAATATTGAACTAATTGACCAGACCAATTGAAAAAGACCATGAACATAAACTTGTCTCACGAGTCAGTAAATTTAGTACATAAAATGATTAAATGTCCTAAACTATGATAATTGTAGAAAACATTGCGTAATGACAACTTATCAAACTCTGGTGCATTAGGAACTTACGAGTTAGTGCACTAATGTTTGTGAAATAAATATATGTTAAGGATAAAATATTATGTACTTAATAGTACAGTATTAAGTTGTACTAATGTTATGGTAATAAGTGCTTTCTTATGCTACCATTTGATAGGGAATTCAATTGATAGTGAAGGACGATATCATAACTATTGTAAAATTCAATATAAATAATACTGTATAAAGTAAAGTGTTTACTGGTTTAGTCTATCATTATAAACACTTCATTGGTGCAATTCCATGTGAAAGGGTATGACTTATATTCAGTATATATAAAATCCTTACACTGATTAATTAAACATTGTAATAAGGATTATTAAAAGTGGATAAAAACTCATTTATTGCATAATAATAAATACAATAATGTATTTGAAAGAATTGATTCAATTATTATGGAGGAGACGACAGTATAATAGCAACAGAATCGTGACCCACGACCCAAGGAATGATACCGTTTGGGACGCCGGTGTACTACCGTTCCCTCATGAATGGCACTATGATTCACCCTCTAAGGTAATTGAAGTGAATTGTTGTCAATATTTTTAAATATATTGCATTTTGTCTAACATAATTCAAATATTTTATTAACATTATACAAATGTCTTCTAAACTAATATATTACTGTATAGTCTATTATGAATCAAAACAAGTATACAATATTCTTGTGATTATATTGATTAGAAAATCAATGCTTTGCTTTATCGGAATAATACTAACCTTTTAACATTACTGTATTATTAAACCAAATATAATATTACTGTAGTACTGTATGATACATAGTATACTGTATTTGAATAAATAGGATAAAAGCGAGGATTTATTGATTTATGGCGTAAATTCATCGAAACAAAGCATTTATATAGCAATCAAATGGAGACCAAAAGGAGTGGACAATCAAATGAATGCAAAAATTAGTTTAAGATTTGATGACAACAACAATAATAGCTATACATTAGAGGAGGACTCGGAGGTGGAGTATCGGTCAAATGAATACAGAGTTTGTGGACTGGGATTAGAGGTTAACTCTCCGTTCAGACGAAAACGGATTAAGTTCAGGGGATATCTCACGAAGAATAACAAGGAATTAGTTTACGTTCGCTTCCGGTTCTTGTGGTCAGCCATGTCCAGGGTTTATGACTTTACCTATGATTTTGATGATTATTTTATGGCCAATGAGTTGTCGTTGTCTCCAAAATCGGACAAAAATAATGATTTTGAGGATCAGATTGAGGAC
>CAJPVJ010001689.1:0-15395 GCA_905397405.1 Oppiella nova | reverse complement strand
GCTTTTAATTTTGTCTCTAATTTTTTTGTTGATTTTTAAACGCAATTTATTTTATCAGAAATTTATTACATAAGGAAAAGGCATTAAACAGATTAGGGAAGCGTTCAATTCATTTGCTTATATTAATAGTTATTAGTAAATAGTTTTTGTGTTTTTATTCTCATTTAATATGACTTTTGGCTACAAATCTCTCTCTCTCTCTCTCTCTCTCTCTCCACTATAAATATATTCGGAAGTGTTTTCTCATTCAATTTAATCTTTATTTTAAAATCCATTTTCACTGATAATTATTGTGTTGAGAATTATGCGAACTTTTATTTTTGAATTTATTTTTTCTACTTTTTCTTTATTATCTATTGGTTTATCGGAAAAGGATTTTAAAAACTAATTCGTGAGCCGAAGTGAAAACGCTTTTTAGTTGCAAATAGTTTTATGAATTGATAGTATCTTCAAAAATAAACATCTATTGAGGTCTTAATATGTGGGGGACGGGTAGGGAACGGCGTATATAATATAAAAATCTATTATTAAACCATAAACTATTCATTGGTATATTTATTTAGCATTTGAATAACTAGTTTCCCCGTGTAATGTAAACACTATTTATTGATTGCATTCAATTAGAAATCGATTCCTATTTAATGATTTTCAACAGTATTTCCACAATAATGAGCCAATAAATGGATATAAAAAATTTAATATTCATTTTATTTAGCGATATGTCAGTAAAAATGAGTGAATTTTATTTACCATTTATTAGCAATTTCTATGGCCTAAAGAATTTTCTGTATGTTTAAAAATACATACAAAAGTGGTTTTTTATAAGTGACCCAAAACTGCTGCAAATAAACTTCTCTTTCATATGCCATTAGTGACCAGTTTTTGCCATTCAATCAGTCATTCATTGGTTGTATGAAAATATATTTACGTTTTTATTTATACATAATCAGTCAATGTATTACACGTAATGTAATATAATAATAATCAAGTATATAGTTATTGAAAATGAAAATTTTTAGTTTCGTTGCATTTTTTTGGGTCAAAAACTCAATTTATTGGATACAGAGAGATAAGAAACGATTGAAAAATTTGAATAAAAATTATCTCAATTTCTCACTTGTATTTCAAAATGTTAAAAACAGCAATGAATTGCTAGTAAATAATAAATAATAAAACCTCTTTATATATCGTTATCTATTCTGTGGTAACCTTAAAAAAATAAATTAAATTTCTTATTTTTAAAAATAGTTATCAATAAATTAGTATAATATAAGTTGTACTTCAAATGATATCTTATGACTTGTATAGTATTGTGTTGTTTATTTGAAATTCAATTAAATCATTGCATAAACGTTAAGATCTTTGACTTTTGATATTTTCTTTATCCGTTTGAATTAGTTTCTTAAAAACAATCATAACTTTTCAATTATTGGTTATATAAACATAAAGGATATGTTATGTAATGTAAGACAAAGAGGTATTATATTAAATATAAGATAAATTTCTGCACAAAAAGCATAATATTTATAATAATTATAATAACTCCGAAATGAATCATAAAAATGGTATAATTGACTGATAATAATGAGACTAATATTGTGTTTATTCTGTAATGCCATTGAAATCAGTGGTAATTTAGAGTAAGTTTTTTATTTTTACTTCACTTATACACACATCTCGAGTGTAAAAAATAAAACAATAAAAACTTTATAATAAAAATGCTTTTGTGTTTATTGCTATTGACATGAAATGTTCATAGGAAATGCACACATACTGTATCGTATTGTATATTTAAAAATGATATGAAAAACTTGAAAATAGTTTATTTCATACGATTCCGTGAAATGTCACGAAATATGCCATAATTATAGAGATCTCATGCATTCACTCATACCATACACTTATGGGGTATAAATCACTTCTGAATTTATCAAATTATGGCTTAAAAATCGCAGTTTATTTTGTCTGCAAATACACTATTAAAGCCATATTAAAGCCGTAAATAATTTGGATGCCAAATAAAAAACAATAAGAGATATTTGTTTATATTTTATTTGTTATTCTTGCTTATATATTTATAGTGTATATTGCATTACAAATGGTACAGAATTTGGTACACAATATGCTCTACAATATAAATATACCATTAATTCAGTAGATTATTGTAATAAATATACTTCCAATGCATTTATTTATAATTTTTGGTTTTTCTCACACACTTTGTTCACTATTGTGTGTATGTATTGTGTACTCCATTAGTTAGGCTCTCAACGAATGAGTGATAAATTATGGCCAAAATTTTCAGTCAAAAATTAGCTACACTTTTGGGTACACTATAGAGATAGTGATCGCCCTTTTGTTCCCCTCAAAGGCTTAATATAAACCTATTTATAATGAAGTGAAACAACAAAACCAAAAGTTTTCTACACTTTTGTGCGTATAGTCTCTGTATATGTGTTACGGCTTTCCTATGTGTGCTAAACTGAATGAGACTTTTGTGTGCCGTTTGTTACATAAGTGTAAGAAATTTATAATTAAAATATAATTTAATTTTGATTTTAGTGTTTGAAATTAACTCATATTTCTCATGAACTGAACTCAATTAGCCGTTCAAACGCTGGGCCCCGAAATTAATCGCTTTAAACATGACTTTAATCTCAAACCACAACTTTGAATATAAGCTAATCTTTGAGTTTAAAAATGTTTTTTGTGACTCAAGAAATAAGGGCTTTGATGTTATTTCTAATATTGCCGTAATTATTATAATAATGTTTATAATAACAAAAAGCCAAATGAGTTTAATCTTAGAAAATATTATTACGATTTCTGTCCCTATCTTTAGACGCAACGATTGAGTCATGTTTTTCTCATATAATATCATATTTTTATTATTTTTCATTACTTTTATTATATTAAGTTATTATTGTTTAGCAGCTATTAATAGATTAGATTGTGTTTTGAGGACTAATAGACTGATTCACAGCTTTTAGAGATCATGAGATTTTTTATTTTTATTATTAAATAGTAGTCTCTCTCTCTCTCTCTCTCTCTCTCTGACAGTCTCTGTTTTTTGCATAATAAGGATAACAAGCAAAGTCTCAGTCATAATAACAAGGAGTTTGTGGTGTGTTTGGAGAGTTAACCCAATTTTGTGTGAAATGATTTGTACTTTTGTGTTAGACATCTATCATATGTTTTTTAGTGATGCCTTTCAAGAGCATTACGTGTTTGTCTTATTTAATAAGATTATATAAAATCGTATTAAAACTTTTTTGCTTGAGACTTTTCTCTAATTCTTTTGTATACATTAGTATTACATATAATATTTATAAGTGTTTTGTACAACACATGGGGTGTTAGGGAATTGTATTTTGTAATAACAATCGAGTTTTGTTTTATGTTTTGTCAAGGATTTGAATCTCAAGGATAGTCTGAAAAGTTTTTGAAATTTCTGTGTGTTTTGTGTGTCTCTCGAAATATTAATACGAAAAATGTATTTCCAATTATTTTTACGCATAACTGACAATAGACTAGTATTTTTTGAAAGATACATGTTTGCTAAACGATTTTTAACGGGATTTTAAAATATATTGTATAATGAAAAGTGTTTTTCTGACACAAAATCTTTTGGCAGTACTTTATGGCAAGCCGTACGAAATCGACCGATATTTTTATAATTACATTCATAAAAACAAAACTCATAAACAATTCATAAATTGAAAAATAAATAAAATTATTTTATCTCATAGTGAGAGAGAAAGTTTTGCGAAACTTTTTTTTTACTTTTTAATGATTTAGTTAATTAATTTATTAAACTTCTCAGTAATAATTAAAAGGCATTTCCTTTTTATGTGTTTATGTTTTGGGTCTGAGATTAAAATTAAATTTAAATTGCATTGCATTTGAAACACACATTTCGAGACCCGATTTGATTACGATCTCTAATGTTATGGTTTTTATGTGTGTTTTATATTTTGTCGCAAAACTTGTGCCACAAATAAAATACGATTTTTTTGTAGTGTGAAGTGGATATGAGAATACAAATTGATAAAAATGTATTAAATTTTTTAAAGCCAAAAATATTTCATAACTTTCAACCCAAGGTTGGGATTCAGTAATAAATCATTTGATTTCTTGTATAAAATTTAATAAACTTTACATTCAGTTATGTCTCGATATAGTGAACATAACAGATGTTGCGTTTAATGTGTATATTATACAGATTGGTGTGAATTTAATGCTATTTTTAGCGCTAATTTATAGCAGAATTTAGTTAACCATGTTTTAATGAAGTAATTATTTGTGTGCAAAAATTTAAAATTCAATGAAAATTATATAAAATTACAGAAATTTATGTTCAGTTCAAAGGGTGTACACCGAGAATAGGCACACAATTAGTGCGAATACAGTGTATATTATAAATGAATTATATTTGAGAGAAATATCACTGATTTTATAATTAGCTTTCTTTGTCTGAAGTGAAATTATTATCGCATTTTAATAGTAAGATATAATTAATGGTTAATTGACTTTAAAATCTCAATGATTTTCATCGATGAATGCGTTTTGAAGTCATATTCAAGAGAGAAAATCCTGTTTTTTATTTTAGACACAAATATCGATACATAGTTTGAGGCAATGATTATAATTTGCAATTAAATGCTGAGACAAAGAATTTTGTGTGTATTTTAAGCAGTCATTCATTTCTATTGTAGAGATCCTTATCAATACAAATCGGTTTAATTAAAAAAGTTTTTTTTATTTCATCGCAATTGCTGTCGAGTTAAGAAATTTTGGCGTAAAATAACATTTGAAATCACTTTCAACAACGGTATAAACGACTAGTTTATCGCAAATGACTGTCAAATAGGTTTTGCATCACAAATGCACTGAAATACACTCAACGAGTGGTTAGGTATCACAAAAAAAATTTTACAATCATTGATGATATTATGTGGTGAATAACCTTCGCTGAGATACTTGTTATAGGAATGAGTTAATTGAGTGATGAGTTGCTATCGAAATATGTGTTTTTGGTTTTTGTATTTCCAGAGATCCTGTTGTCTATCGTATGATTCATACGGTTTTGTGTCGTAAATATGATTTAAATATAGCCTCAAAAATATATGTAGCAATCAATTCTGTGCTTGAAATTAATTTTTTGCATTTAGAAATATATTTCCCTGTTTAGAAAATTATCGACAATTAGCCTAATAAATCATTTAATTAATTGCTTATGATTTTTGTTTTTATTGACTTTTAATTAATTATTAATTTCGTACGAAATATGAGTTTTTAATATTTTCTTTTTATTTATACGGAAGACTTATAATAAATATACATTTAATGATATTTGTAATGATTTATTGCTTTGTAAACATATTTTGTATAAATATTTATTAATTACACCAAACGCCTAGCCATTGATTATCCCATTGATTTGAATGCGTTATTAATTTCCATACAATTATTGATGAAGTGATTTGAAAATGTATTTTTGGCAATTTGTGTGAATAAACATGATTTTCACACAATATTTTTCGTAACAAATTTGTTATTTATTATAAGTATTTTTTGTGAGTGAGTGGGGTTTAGGTTATTTTGAATTTAAAATCCAAAATAAGTTATTTTTGATGAATTATTGGTTTGTATTATAGTGTAATGAATGGAGTTTTCTTTGAGTTTGTTTAACACAGAATCGCGAAACTAATTCATCAGATATTTCTCACATGCAAACTGTTTTGTTAACTATTTTTTGAATCAAGTAATCCATTAGCGAGAGAGAGAGAGAGAGAGAGAGAGATCTTAATCGTAAAGAATTAATAACAAAAAGTTTAAGATTAGTAACAATTCTCTCACATAAAACACATGATATAATACTTTACAAACTAAACGAGAGTTTTTAGGACGACATATAAGTTTCGGGAATTTTATTACACTATTGTATTCGCACTCATAATGTATTTGTGTATCAGATTTGCGATGAAATTACGGTATATTTTCTGTGCCAACACTCGTATTGAGTGCATTGGTATTCATATGTGTATTAAAAATAGCCAAAGAAACCCCTTTTATTACATTTACTATAAATTATAATTTAGTTATTTTGTTGAATGAGAAAAAATATCACAACAAATATATTATTTCATGATATTTTTCTCTGAGCCTTATTGTTATTTTTTATTTCGCTGGATATAAGTTATTAATAAAATTTAATTACATTTATTTTTTATTCAATAGTTAATATATAAAATCATAAATATTCAGGTAATAACATTCAGTTAATTGTCTCATAAAAAATCAAAACCATATAATAGCTTATAAATTTAAGTCTCCACTTATATAATAAGCTATAACCCCGTATAATAAAAACTTTATTTTTAAATATAATTATAAATTTTAGGCTAAAATATAAATCGTTGAGATTTAATAATTGAATTTCAATTTTGTGTTCGTGTCCTAAAAATAAAAAGCAATTACTTTAGGCTTTAATTGATATGCAATTGAATAATAGGCAATAGAAATCTAAAGTGAAAATATGTTGTAAAAAGTAACGACTTATGGCTTTTTAAAAATACATTTTATGTGTAATTATTTTTTTCGTAGCATTTCTACCGTAAGAGTGAAATCCATTTGAAATCTAAATTTAAAAATACTTTTCTTAGACATTGTCTCCTATTTTAAGTGCAATTTTTTCGAGCAAAGCGTTGTATTAATTATATTTAGGTTTGAGTTTAAGTTTAAATGAAGTAAAAGTTTGTTTCCCTAATGAATACACACTGAAAATGAGTGACAATTTAATGCTAAATTCAATTATACAGCACAAGTAGTCTTTTATATACCATATAATCAATGTTTTGTATATAAATGAGAAAAACTTGACAACAATTATAAGTCATGTTTTTTAATCGTCTTATTATATAAAACATAAATAGAATCTAGTTTTGGGAAAATTATTTTCATTAGTGGGAAAAACACCGAAATTAGCGCTCATTTTCGTGATTCAGCCTTTTGTTGGTGTAATCCCTGTGCAAATCTCCGGGACCTTAACTCCCAAACAGAGTTTGAGATTTTAAATATTGATTTTGGAGTCGAAATGAATTGACATTTTGTTTTGAATTTCTCTCCATAACTGCTAATCACTTGACTTAAAGCCCCGTATAATCTCTGGTCTATATCTGGTGTTTGTATGCAATAAATGGGAATAAATTATTTTTATAACATATTTCACTCATCGAAATTCCCATTAGATTACATCAGTTGCCTATCCCTCTCATCTCAAATAGCTCTCTCTCTCTCTCTCTCTCTCGATATTCAGTGATTTAATCTGAAAATGAAAGACAATATTTGAACTCAAGAACCGATGCAATCCAGGAAGCATTGGATGTTTAAGGGTTAGGCTCTGAGAGATTTTCGAGGCTAACCTTCCCCTCGTTTTTTTTGCTAACTGTGCACTTTAACAGTCTCGCACAGTTACAGAGCAATAGACATACAAACTTTTGGCTCATTTGCCAACAAATAAAAAATAAAATTCAATTTTCAAACATCACTTTTACATCGATTTGAATGCGAGATAAAACTGCTTATGTATTGCAATCTATGGCTAAAACTTTTTTGTATTTGTTTTTTGTTTGCTCTTCATATTCATCGCTCGCACACAAAATCTTTTGGGAGTTTGGCTTTCATTCAAATAAACCCTTTGTTTAGTATTTATATTGAAACGTCTATTTTTAGTCGACACCACCAGTCAAGTGTCGATCGGAATATACTCTGACTATCTATTTGTGCGCCCAATATATCCAAACATTTGTCGACAAAAATAACATTTGTTTCAAAGAAAATAGAAAATACAGATTAAAAATACTTCTCTCTCTCTCTCTCTCTCTTTCTTTCTCTCCCTCTCTCATCAGTCACACTGTCTTGTGATCTGATGTTTAATTTTATAGTCATTTACACCGAAAATGAATGTCTCTCACGAGTCAGTCATGTGTTATGCTCGAGGAATAGCAACAAAAACAAAGTTTTTAGAAAAGTTTTTAAAAAGTTTTTCGGCTAAACATAAAAAGCTTATAATAAGACAATTAACCGATAATTACAATCAGATTATTAAGACATTGAACGCCAGGGAACTGACACATCATTGAAAAACACAGAAAAACAAACAAAAAGAGGACTAAAAAACTTTTTTCTCAACTATTTTTCAGTGGCTTTTCGGGCGACTCGTCCACCGACTCGGACTCGGACGACGAGAATACCGCTCCCCGCGAGACGATTGCAGAGATCATACAACGGCTCCAGAAGTCCTCCTCGCAGCCCATCCCGGAGGCCATTATGAAGGACTCGACCACAGCGGCCAATATGGCGGCTCTGGAGTGGCAGCCCTACTGTCAGGTGACCCTTAAGCACACCAAAGAGGTGGCCGGCTATAACAACATCTCCGAGGCCTTCTATAAGTTAGACTTCTGTAACGCCATCCGAGACATCCGCCGTTTTAACTACATAAGCAAACTGTTGCACCTACTCATCACCCAGAATCTGACCTCCCTGTCCGGTTGTGCCACCAAAGTACTGTTTACGATGCTCGAGGAGTTAGCCTGGCAAGGTATGTGCGCCCCTATCATCGGCCCAACCCCTTACGAGACCCTTATTTTATGCTTAATTAGTGTTGAAATTAAAACTTTTTTATTATAATTTGTGTTTTTAATTGAATTTATTCTCGTATTTCCTTTTGATATGAAAATTAGATACAAAAATTGTGTTTTAGTTTTTTGTTGCTGTATGAATTATGTATTTTTGGTTTTGTTGTAACTTTTTTGTGATTATTTTTCATGCGGTTTGCATTTAAATAGAGTAAATACTAATCACTCAAATCGACGCCAAATTTTGAAGTCATTTGCATTAATAATATTTATAATTAAATATTTGAGGATTTATTTTTAGCGTAGTATTTATTGTTACGGTTTTTCGACTCCGTATATTTAAATCAGTTTAAAGTTTACATTATATAAATAGTACACACTATGTTGTACTGTATATACCCCACTTGTATACTAAAAATATTTAAATTAGGGTCCATTCATCGTATAGTTTTGTTATTCATATTTTATAATAATATTATATAATACATAATGGTATTATCAGTTTAGAGTTTAATTTGTTATTCAAATGAGATATAATCTTTTTAAAATAATGCATGAAAACTGTTGTGTATCGCAGAGTAATTGCAAATTTAACTAAACATGTATATTATATAACGTTATGTGAAATACGTTGATCTCATGCTATGCTATGGAAAGGAAAAACTCGTATTGAAAATAATTGTATCTCATATTGAGATGAAGGAAGTGTTGCCTGAAATCCATTAAACGACTTATTATCGCATAAAACGATTTTGTTTTTCATATTTATATCTCGTTAACCTGTTTCTCATATGTTGTTTACCATTCCAGTGGCCAATAATCACCAGAATATCCATATTCTGCACACTTTGCTCTACGACCTCAAGAAGATCATGAAGAAGTACTACTGTTGGGGTCGACCCCTGGGCAGCACCCGGCTCTGGGAGCAACACCTCAGGACTATGGAGCGCATCTGCAATATGGCCAACAAAATACAAATCAAAGAGGTTTGCCATTCAAACCACTATTATATTCATAACTCAAATCAAGAATTTTATTGAAAAATCGTTTTAATGAATGATATGTTAATTGTTTTGTCTGTGTTTGCGGTGATCAGCCCCCGGAAGACGGCAGCAAACGATTCACGGATTTGCCGGAAGAGTTGATCCGCGAAATACTGTTACGACTAACGGATTACAAGGATCTGATGAACTCCGGTCAGGCATACAATATAATGCAGTCCCTGTTGGACGAGCAGCACATATGGCGCCAACTCTGCAAATATCACTACACGAGAGCACAGTTGCGGTGGCTCTTCGCCAACCAGACCAACACTTGCACCACAGATGGCAAAGTCGATTGGGAGCGAGTGTTTCATCAGCTCAGAAAGTATGCCACCATTGCCTACCATTCCCGCTGTAGCGATTGTTTTTGTGATTAGTGTGACAGTCAGCTGTCGACTCTAGACATTATAATCTGTTTTCTCGTTTGATTAGTTATTTTTGGCTTTAAAATAGTTTATTTGGATTTTGCGACTGATTTTTGGGTTATTTTTTGTTTTTTATAGAAAATTCGGACTCAAAGAAGAGTACGCCGACTGTCTATTCCTGTGCCGACACTGTCGCTGCCTTTTCTGGAAGGTATGGCCACTGGTTTTCATATCATTATTATTATATCACACAAAATATACACTCGACTAATACATGAGAAAACTTTTTTCCTATCACTAAATCTATCACACAATACACACATGAGATCACACGTCAATGATTGACAAAACGAGAAAAAACTCCGATTGATATCTCAATTATATTTCTAACGCATTGTATATGTCTTAATCCCTAACCTCCATGTGCCGCGCAATTAGTCTTATGGTCATCCGTGCGTATATCAGAACCGCGTCGCCCTTCCCGGTGCTAAGGAACAGCCTTCAGGTGGAAATGGAGCGAATCATCCGCAGAATCAACCGGTTATTGTCCATAACATGCCTTTCTTTCATCACCCGCTCGTTCAGCACTACAACCACAATAACAATCATCTGGATAACGATGGCAGCAACGAGTCGCTGAAGACAGTGCCCCTTCACATACCGGTTCCTCCGGAAGCGTTTCTCAAGTTTTTCTCGCTATAGATATGTGGGGACAACCCTTTTGAGTGAGAAAAATTGGCCACTTTTTTGTTGTCACAATGTTTTTTGCGCTCACTTTTGGGACTTTTCTTTTTCTCGCGTATCCGTCGACTCCACGACTCAATTAATTTTTGTGTTGCTTTCCGTTCAGTACTTATGGAAAAGTGTTTATTATTTTTTGTCTCACTTTTCCTCCGATCGCATAATCCACTGGTTTTTGCCGACAGTTAATGTTAACTCAATTTAATAATGAACTGTTTATTGAGTTGTTTTTTACTCGCGATAAATGATTATTTGTTTGACTAAAATGCTGTTAAATTTTAAACTGTATTAAATATAATGATATAATTATCTGAAAAAAGGTTTTTACTCTTATTTCGAAAATTTCTCGTCTCTCATGAAAAGTCCTTTTAAATCAATTAAAAATAAAAATTCTACAAAAATACACAAAAATAAATGCAAATATCTTATGGACAAAAAAGTATTGATTAAATGGCTTATAATTAATTATGTTGATATGTTAATTAATTATGTATTTCTTATATTATATATATTTTCAGTGATTTTTATTTTAATACTATTTATCAATAAGTTTTTTCTCTCTCAGCAATTATATGTATATTTAAATTATTAATGAATTTATTTCGTAATTCACGTACGAATTGAGCGATTAGTTTGTATTTATAACTTATATTATAATTCTTAAGTAATTTTTCTTATTATTATTTCTTAATTATGAGATATTTTTGCTCAAAATGTGATCTTTATTTTTCAATTTATTTTTATTTAATTAATACCCGATTGAGAACATCATATCTGTTGTTGTATTGCATTTTAACTATAAATATAAATACTATAAAAAATGTATAATATTTTTGCTTAAAAAATATTTACCAATAATTTGTTGTGAATTATGTTAACAACTACTGTATTATTAACAATGAATTCAATTGTGAGAACAGAACTGAAAAAATAATATTTGCTTTAAATTCAAGTGAATTATTAAAGAGTATAACTGAAAGTGTACTGAAAGTCTACACACAAAACCATTTGTGAATAAAAAATATATAATAATCTCTTTTTGTGATTATAAGCTTATATACTGTGAAACACACAATAAGATTAAACACGTTATAAACCTATTTACCGACAAAAATCCAATTATAAAAATGTTTACAACAAAACAAAAAACAATAATATTTTTGTCTCATATTCTTTGACAACAAGAATTTATATCTTATAATCAGATTTACAAACAAATCACTCGTAAAAACTAAAACTACTTTTTGAATTGTTTTATTATATAATAATATATGACAACAGATGTGCTAAGAATTAAATGCTCGGAATCACTTTTATTGTATAGATATGTCAATATAATTGTATCTAGGTAATTACCAGTCGTTTTTGAATTAATTTTGTTATTATAATTTTCAGGTGACATTCAAGTCAATGAATTTTATGTTATCAATCAATTTAATTAGGCTATTATGTTATTACAATTTTTAGTCAAACTATTAGTGATATTTTTTGGTTATGTAGAGTGAAAACCAATGTATTATTCTTGAGTTGATTATGATTTATAACATTAAGAGTGAACTTCGGACAGAATATTCTGTGCAATAGTTTTTGAGATAAATGTTTTATTATAAAAATATATTATACGATGAAATGTAGCTAAATATTGAATATAAATATTATATAAAAATATAAATAATAATATAAATGACAAAACAATTGTTATTCGCATTTGATTTGTTAATTGTGTTTCAATTATTATTATAATTAAGATATTATGATTATGTACTCAATTTAAAAAAAATAAATCGATATTAAGTTTTGACAAAATGTGGACATTCATTTTACATTAATTTTAGAAATAAATCTCTTATCATTATATTACACTTAATTAATACCTAAACCTAAATTATTAATTAATTAATTTACTTAAAAATATATTGATAAATTCTGGATATTGCTAATTAGTAATTACTGTAAGTCCTAAATATCCTTAATAATTATAAATATATTTTAAGTGTTATTAATAATTATTTCCAAATATATAAAAGATTAGAAATAAATTGAATACAAAATTAGCTTATTTATGTTGGTTATGGTTATTCAATATAGCAATGAAATAAAAAGATTAGCCATATATGGGATAAATAAATATGTTTTAAGACTATAAAAGCATTTATGAGCATATATTACATGCATTAACATTCATTGGAATAATAAGAAAATTGAATGATTGACTCAATTTAAAAAAGTCATTTGAAATCAGAAAATAAAAACGCTTTTGAAATATACTTTAAAAGTGTGATAAATGAATGGTTAAGATTATATAAATTCACCACACGTATAAACTATTAAATGAAAATCATATTAAATTGAAAGCAAATTATTTAAGGAATAGTATTATGTGTTCAAAACTCACGTACAAATAGTTTTCAAGTTTTATTATCGTTTGAATGAATTACTGTTTTGAATACAAGGATATTTTGGTGGTATTGTATTTGTGTGATACAAATACTGGTAATTAGATTAAGGCATTTGCAGATCATTTTTGTGAACATAAAGTTGATGTCATATATGAATACAGTATTACTGAAATATTTTTTGTAAAAGTAGAGCACAGGTATGAAAATCTTTACTAAAAACAATGAGTTCAATGAGTTTAATATGAGCTGAACATATCATAATTGCCATGCTATATTATTGTATTAAAAGTCAAATAAATTATGCGAACCCACAAAATTCATTATAAAAATAGCCATAAATATTAAGATTATAAATATTTTTTATATCACTTTATGGGAAATAAAGTACTGTTTTCTAGGGTTTGATTTAAACCAGAGATTCTTGAATAAACTAATAACTGTTTTTGGTTTATATTGAACTATAAATTACTGTTTCGATGAGCTTTAAGAAAAAGTTTTTAAAAATTATTAAATATATAGTTTATAACTGGCAAAAAAGTTTATTGTCATCTACTTATACGGCTATTTATACTGATAGCCCATTTATACTATTGTAAAACTTTTAGTCTCCAGTTAGTCTTTAATTATTAGTTTAGATTCGTATAATTACTTCCAATAAATTAATATATTGCTTACCTGTATATTAAAAATTAGATTAACTAACTACTACATTAATTATTTCAAAACTAATCAAAACTCGTATAAATTACATTTCATTCATTTGAGAAAAATCTGTTCAACAAAATATTAAAACTTATTATAAAAGTTATTATTATATTTATTTGAATGAAACAAATTCTTACAGAAATAAATTAATACAAATTCATTAAATAGTTTTACAAAATTTATGTCATAATTTAAACATATTAAATAATGCTATTTAAATTGTCACGTTGCATATAATAGGTGTTTTGGTAGCATGGCCAAATAAATAGTACTACTCAGGTACCATTTCTAATCACCACCTCCATCACCATTTCTTTCATCATAAGGTAACGCGCCGACACCACCGCTAATAAATAGCACCATACCAACCACCAGGGTCACAACAATAGTCACGGTGAAAATCTTCATGATGTACCCCATGTACAAATTTGCTTCACTCAAATCAATAACTTTTAATAAGTTTCAATATTTTTTAAACAGATTTTTCTCGACTGAATGTAATGTAATTTGTGTGAGTTTGAATTAGTTTTGAAATAATTAATGTAGTAGTTTGTTAATTTAATTTTTTCAATATACTACAGGTAGGCAATATAATAATTTATTGAAAGTAATTATACGAATATAATAATAAAAATAAATGGGGATCGGGATGTGATTTATAAATATATTGGTTTTTAGTATGGTGTATTTTATAATATTTAGAATAATCTGAGTTATAATTAATAATATTATAATGATATCAGTGATAGGAATGAGAGGCTATTACAGTTATATTGAAATCCTCTGCCGGTGCCCTTACTGTGCATAAAACAGTAGCTGAGAATACCATATAATAGTCTGAAAAACTCAATCCCCATTCGTATTGATACAGATCTATTGATTTTCAATTCTATTGTTAGTGTAGGCATCCCGGTGCGAATCAGCCCGAGTTTACAATAAACCAGTAATACAATAGCTATATACTAATTATCATACATGTTAATACTGTAGTACATTTACCAATGCAGTACTTTTTAGTATAGTAATCGAGTAAATTATAGTGATATTTTAATAAGTTTTAAATAAATTACTTTTGAAGTATTTGTTTATATAAATAAGAATCAAATAATTTATTTGAATGTAAATCCTGTTACAGACAATACTCATAAATTCAATACTTATTAATAATGACTTATCATAATAGACTACCTTCCCATCCAATGAATTCATAGCTCATAGTCCTCCCAAACCATTCATTGATCATAAGTATTGTAAACATGTTTTTGACAATTAATTAAAAATATATGATTTAGTTCTGACTTTTCATTAGTACTGTAAAGCAAAGACTCTATACATAGAGGGGAAAACATTTTTTTAAAAACATTTTCACTGATTAAATATATCTTTACATTAAATTTATAAAAATAATTATTAATTTTGTTTCTCAATGTCTCTCTCAAAGTGTAGACGCAATCAATTCATATGAAAATTAGTTTTATAACAAATAGTTACTCACAATGAAAG
>CAJPVJ010001688.1:0-15397 GCA_905397405.1 Oppiella nova | reverse complement strand
TAACAGAAGAGCAGTTCATGACACTCCTGGCCGCACAGGTATGCGTAGAACTCCGGGTCGTAGTACTGCAGAAGTTGTGACAAATGTGCAAACTTTCGAGACATGACTTCGCCGTTGGAGTTGAAGTTATCGCACAATCTGGCCATCAGTGCGCAGAAACAGATATAGGCGTGCGATTCATCTGTAAAGGCATGCCATCAAAGTTATGCCGCGTGTCTAGTCATCACATGACCACTCCATTGGTGGCATATATTCCGTACCTTTCATGGCGTACAGCAGAGGAGACGCCAAATCGCTCATCCCTTGACAATACCTGTCCTTATGGTTGAGCGCATAAGTGGTGAGTACATTGAGAAGAGCGGTCACGTTCTCGTTGTCGTCGTCGTCGCTGTCGCCGGAGTAGTAGTGATGGTAGCGATCCGTTCGCAACACGTCTTTCCTGACCTGCCGTTCCGCGCAAAACAAACTCATTCAGCGCTCGACTTATGGCATTACATGACAAATGTTTGGCTAACCGTATGCAGCGTTTGCTCGACAGTGGGATCCGTTTGGTTGGATTGCCATAAGTTCCGCATTTGGCAATAGGTTTCGCACTTCAGTTTCATGAAATCAATCCTCTGTTGGGCAGTCAGTCCGTGCGGATAGACATTCAGCAGATGCTTCCACACGACTTTCCGTAGGCTGGGCTCAACGCCGCGCCGGTAGACACCGATCCGCAACTCGCGGCCACACTTGACGCGGCCCTCGGCGTCCAAACACTTCCGAAACTCATTGTCGTTGAGAGGAATGGCCGCCGAGTCGGCCGTCGGTTTCGGTTTAGCGCTGTCCGACGCTCTGGTCATCAGTTTCTCGACCTTTCGATATAAGAAAATATAAGTTTTTTCTCATGAAATATGTGCACAACTCGTGCGCCGACGACATGCGGCTGATATGAAGACCTGGTTTATGAGCGACACAGCGATGGACGTGCATTGGCTGCGCACCACATCCGAGTTGGTGATGATGTCCCAATCGGCCAGTGAGTGACTCTTGTGGTCCGTGTGGTCGTCCACCTGAAGGCGTATCTGCAGCGAGGGCTGCGAACTGTGCCCATAGGCGTCCTCGAGATCCCTGTCCGACCCGATGGCGCACCACTCGTATGAGTCTCTCCGCAGATAACTCAACGCAAAGTCGCTGCAAATGACAAAACGATTGGCGGTTAAGACTCGGAGGGAGACAATGCCTGCCATTCCGTGCAATACCCGTTCAGATTGAAGGCCCGCACCACCAATGAGTGCAACGCCGGCAACGCTGTCATCGATGGGTTCACGCGAAACCTCTGCACCCGTGAGCCACCACTTCCACCACATCCAGCGCCCCCACCACTGCTCTGCTCAGCCTGTAGTCATACACCAGGCGTACAGTCATTGAGTATATCATATATCGTGTCAATTGTGGTCACAATCCGGTGCACAGTATGTCATTCACTGCCAATTCATGCCCCACACCCCCACCCCCTCCCCCACCTCTGCACTGCATTCCTGTACTAACTCTACAATGAAGTGATTAATACATAAATCACTGTCTTTTAGACCATTGGCGCAGATATACTGCGATTGTGGTTACGATGACAGACAGCGAGTGACACACTTTCGCACCACAAGAGGTGATAATGAAGACAATTGATGGCAAATAATACGCACTTTGAGTACTTCTATACGAATGGCTTCCGGGATATGATAATCAATCAAATGAGACATTATTTGGCCGCCAATTGACCGCACATTCAACTCAATTGGGTTTCACTCATGAGAGTCGTGAAGACATGGAATTCACGAGAATCTCATCCAACTATCCATTCACTCAATGAATCAATCAATGAATGCATTACTCAGTGAGCAGTCAATAGTAAACAGATGTTGTGTTTGTCAACAAACTGTATGAATGAAGGCATACAACAAATACGTGACAGACATGTGTGGCATTCGCCGCCCCTTTCAGCCCTCTATTCACTAAATTAGTGTTAATCTATTGATGAGTACTACACGTGTATTACACACCCATTCATGCACTGCAACATAGCCTATGAACGCATTGTATGAATGAATTTAAAGGGCTATTCAGAGCTGGTGTTTGACAACGGTTTGTGTCCATTCATTGGATTCAATGTTTGGACATTTTAGTCATCATTAGTGCCATGGATTAGATCACAAATAGATAACACATTCCAGTCATACATAAATATCATATACTAGTCTCGTATTTGATATCAAGAGTGGCGCCAATTCGTGTGACATATTGCAGTATCTATTTGATTACATAATGTTTCATAGCATAATGTTTATAAGTTTGAAGTTTAAATCAAATGATTTTGTATACCAAAAGTTATGAAAAGTTTATAATGTAATTGAGAACTAAATACAAGGACTGTTTGCATATCCTTACAGTCATTATTGTAATACTAATACATATTATATAAGTGAGTGTCTCACAATCGAGACTCACTTCTGTATTACACATCTCCTGATATGTTTAAATCAAATATATTTTCTAGTAGTCAACACAAAGTCTTTATTTTTAATCACTACAATATCATTACATAGAATATTCTTGAGGTAAGAATAAGAATCTTAAGCCAATACTAGATCACTAACAACACATCCAATAGGCTATTCGCGTGGACATAACCTCTGCATATCATGCATACCATTGCTGATATATCATTACATAGAATATTCTTGAGGTAAGAATAAGAATCTTAAGCCAATACTAGATCACTAACAACACATCCAATAGGCTATTCGCGTGGACATAACCTCTGCATATCATGCATACCATTGCTGACTACGAGTTGGACACGAGTCGAGTGGTGGCCAACATAGACATCGACTGTTTTGGAGTGCAGTTGGCTTTCCAGGACTGGGAGTTCATATCAAGCCATCCCTGCGCCACACGAAACAAAGGGGTTATCAGTTCGGCCAACAGAGAGGCCAAGAGGTCTGGTGTTTATCAGCGGCAACGCGTAAGGGATGCCCTCGAAGTGTGTCCGGAGTTAGAGCTCCGGGACGTAACCACACTTCCCCTCCAGATATACGAGCAGAAGTCGGATCAGTTGCGAGATGTGGTCAACCGATATGTCAATGGATCGCCTGTAGAGCCCAATGGGACGGACGAGCTGTGCATCGACTTGACTGCCGAGTGCTATCCAAATGGGAACCGCTATCACGACTGGAAGCAACTCCAAGCCATCGGAGCTCTTGTCGAGACATCAAACGGACAGTACGTTTATGGCACTGAACGGTGGCATCAGTGGTCGCCGTTCGCTAAGGCGGTGCTCATTGTCTCAAAGATACGCCAAGAGTTTGAGGCGACCACTGGTCTGAAGTGTTCGGCGGGAATCAGTTATAACAAGTTCTTAGCGAAGATCGCTTGCAATCACAACAAACCCAATTCGATGACTGTTTTGATGAGCAAATCGGGAATCGCCAGAGTCTTCGAGACTACGCCCATCGATTCGGTCGAAGGGCTCAGAGGAAAGTTGGGTCAACGCATACTACAAGAGCTCAATGTGTCTAATCTGATAGACCTCCGAGAATACTGTCTGTTATCATTGACTAATCGATACGGCGCTGATGGGGGTCAGGCGTGGCAGAGGGCGTGGGGTATAGACTGCCGGCCCGTTATCCACTTTGTGGGCGCCAAACAGATTGCAAAGATGAAGAGTTATTACCCGAAAGCGATGGACTCGACGGACCTCTCGGACGACGTGAGACAAGTGTGCAAAGCGTTTGTCGACAAATTGAACGCTGAGTTGCGGACCAACGGCCGAGTGGCCCGACGTATGCGAGTCGAGTGCTTCCGATGGGACGGACACTCCAATCATTGTGTCTTCGATGTCGGCCTCGACGCCCGTATGAGCTATCAATTGGAGGACATCTACGACGAGGTCATGGAGTACATCGATCTCAACCAATGTAACTCTGGATTCCGAGTGTCGGCGCTGGATATGTATAATATTCGGCGCACTAATGGGCGCCTGTAGTCATGATTTCAATGTAAGCTGAATCGTCTTAATATACACTTAATTCATTGGTATCACAAATATTGTCATTTGTTTCTGAAAACTAGGTATTACGGGCTGGACTGTGGTGTAATGGATGAGTGGCACCGGTACTCATCTATTCGCGCGTATATTGTGGTCTGACTTTGCATCCGGGGCTCGGATTACGAAACGTTTATTTCTACGCCTTCTATAACACAGTGCATGCAGTTTACCAGAGAAACAGTGAACTGGTGTCAAATGGCCCTGATGATGCCTGTTGAGTTGACCTGGGTTTCCCTGCTTGT
This sequence comes from Oppiella nova, assembly GCA_905397405.1. Lineage (NCBI taxonomy): Eukaryota > Metazoa > Arthropoda > Arachnida > Sarcoptiformes > Oppiidae > Oppiella > Oppiella nova. The sequence goes on along the minus strand of CAJPVJ010001688.1, from coordinate 11,071 downwards.
ATCGACTCACAGCAAAGGTCGATACAAAACAACACCCACAACACCGCTGTATATGAATTGTTACAGTATTTTAATTATTCTTAACTTATTTTGTTTTATTTATTTTTAATTACTATTTGATAGTTTAAAATTGTTTTGTTATTTTTATCCCATTTTAGTTTGATTTGATTTTAAATAAATTAATTTTTAATTATTTTTTATTTGTTAATCAACGATTAGTATTATTAAACAGTACTATGATTTATATATAATGTAATAATGTATTTTAATTATAAATAAAATGTCTATTATTTTGAAAATAAAATATTGTTCACTAATTGTATAATTTATATTGACGTTGCAATTAAAATAATAAATATTCTGTTGATTATTAACATAATAAAAGTTAATTAATTGTATTATTAGTTAAGTTTAAGGTTTAATTTTAAGCTATAAGTTTAAACACAAATACTTTGACAGCAAATACTTGCCATCGATTTGATTGTCTGAATTTGATTTGATTTTCTCAACAAATTCTTTGAGTTTAATGAGAGTCTCATTGAAAGTCATATTCTGATGAACTGTAAGGAACTGTAACGCACTGTAAGGTCTCATTGAATGTGAAAATGAATGCAAAGTCTATTGCAATAAAACACTCAAATATGTGGTCTTTTTATATATATTTGCAATCATTTTTATATAACTTTTGGTATAATGTGAACACAATTTAAATGTTCAATTAATGCAAAATACCTTAAATTGTCGACAAAATATTAATTAATATGTAAATTAAGTAAACTCTAAACCATTAACTCTAAGCACACTATATGTGGTATGAATTGTATCCCAAAACAGACCGACAGTATTATAGTTACAGTATATATATACTATATATATATACTATATACTGATAGCCAATATCAATATGAGTGATAGCCTTAACCGCGAGTTTTGAAGGTTAGGTTATGTTGTGGTTTATGCCATGGATTCGACTTTAAGACCGAATATATGGACAACGGATTCATATAAACTTATATTTAAACTTCAATTTCGTTTTCAGCATAAAAAGTATATTAAAATAAGTTTTCAATTTCTTTGGGTCTAAACCACAACATAAACACTTGAAAAGAGACCGACAGATAACCCAAAGAGACCGATGGCTAAAAACGGACCACCGATGCCACCATTGCAGACACGACACACACTTACAACTCATTTCACATTTTGCGTATCAATTCATAAGATTAACACAATTTGTGCGATAAATAAGTGATTGAATTGATTGTTAATTGATTTAATTGTTGGCTATAATGTCTCAACTGCAACAAGGTGAGATATTCTTCAAGTTTAATAACTTTATTTAGTTTTGTATTATGAATTTTAAAACAATTTCAATAAAAACATTTCGTTTTATTAAAATAATTATTTCTAAGTTAAATTAATTGAGTTTGATTGTTTTAATTTAGTAATACATAGTACAGTATGTCCGTATTTTATTACAAGTTTTAATTATTATAATTATAAATTAAACTCATATTTGACTGAATGATAGGAAACAAAATGTGTAATAAATATATTTCTATTGACTAATAGGTGCGAGAAATGCAAGTCCTGTGTCGGCCAGCGTTCAGACCATCGGTCCATACATTGAATTCGTGGTACAGATTGATGAGGAAAGTCGTGGCCAACAGTTGGCCATAGATTATGAGGACTTTGGGTCAGGGATGCGGGCACTGGGAGGACGTGTGCGCCGTTATGTCCGTTGGCTTTGGGCTCATAAGGAGGACATCTTTTTTGTAATCAGATTCGGGAAATGGATTTACGATTGTTTCAACACTTATTCATATTTCTTAATATATTTCTAATGTTATGAGTTAAACGTATTTCACATAAATGACATCAAATACTGTTTTATGTTTAATTGGATTTTATTATATAATCTTATATTTTATAAGTTTGTTTCAAATGATTAGATTAGTGGCTATATGTGTGTTGAATATAATCTACTATTGAATTGTTATAAACTTAAATAAACTTTATTCTTATCATTGAATGAATTGAAGTTCACTATTATATCATTAGTATAATTAAATTATAGTAAATATTATTTATGAATGAATTTAACGCAAACTCTCTCTCTCTCTCTCTCTCTCTCTCTCTCTCCTCACACATACTATAAAAAGTATTCAAAAAAAGTTTGGCAATGAATTTAATTTTAATTTGCATCGCATATACTGAATGGCACCATTTGCATCGTAACAGTAATATTGACAGCAATACCGAGATTGGGTTCAGCACCGGGAGGCCAGTCCGCGGATATATTCCGATATATTGTATTTCATTAAAATATTCTGATGGCAGACATTCTGTATTTAAACCCTGTGTCCGACACTATGTTCACTAAAATACAGCGGAATCTCCATTAGATTACGTGTTGATTGCATCACAATATGCATTAAAACTATGAAAACCAATGTCTGAGTGTTTGTATGACTAAATCAATTGCATTTAAGACCTGTCTATGGGTTTCATTCACTATAGGTGTGAATACTACGACTATTGTATGCATTGATACTTTTATTATGTGATACTGTATATCACACGTTGATATACTGTAATTAGTGCCTTGATAAATGCCCAATTATAAAGTTTTATACATAACTATTGTTTTGTGTAATTATACATTCAATAGATATTATAATAATGAGTGAAAACGCGTCAAAAGACAGTGTTAAAGGACCCAATGATAAGGAGAAGGAGAATGTGTTGAAAATATGTGGAGTTTGTGAGAAAAAGGAAGAAGAGAAAGATTCTAATAAAGCATTTTGTAAATACAGTTTATTATCACATAGAGTATGCATTTTGTTCATTAATTATTGTTCATTATTTATATACCCAGGTAACTTTTATGGTGGTGGATGTAGTTGTAATGCATGCCATAACTTCTTTGGGAAGGACCACAAAACAAGAGATGTAAGAGAGAGAGAGAGAGAGAGAGAATTAGTTGAATATTATATTTATATTGATTAATGACTGCAAATGTATATAAATTATGATTTAAATGCTTGTAAAAAGAAATGGCAGTGCAAAGGCAAAGGCAAATATAAAGGCAAATGTGTTGTAAAGTATGTGAAAGACAAACCTTTTTGTAAAGCATGTCGACTCGCAAAATGCATCTCAATTGGAATGACCAAGGCTATAAATAAAGTATTTTACAAATTGTATTTATAAAGAACATTATTATACAATCTATACATACCTGTCATAGACTAATAGAGTGTTGTCATTCATTAAGTTTTATAAATTTTTTATTTATCTATAATTATCATTTGTTTTGTTATTTTTATATAAATTATGTTTTGTATTTGATTTCTGTGTTTGACTTTAATTTTAATTTCATTAAATGATATTAATTTAAATAATTTTCTACTGAATTACGGTAAATAAAGTGAAACTTCTTTACATTGTATTAAATATATAGTTAAACAGTAATCCAATTAAAAAATTAAATATAATGTCAAATATATACTGTATTTGTCATCGATTTGATTGTCTGTATTTGATTTGATTTTCTCAACAAATTCTTTGAGTTTAATGAGAGTCTCATTGAAAGTCATATTACGATGAATTGTACGGAACTGTAACGAACTGTAAGGTCTCATTGAGTGTGAAAATGAATGCAAAGTCTATTGCAATGAAACACTCAAATATGTGGTCTTTTTTGATAAACATTTACAATCATTTGTATACAACTTTTGGTAAAATGTGAACACAATCTAAATGTCCAATTAATGCAAAATAATTAAATTCTCAAAAAAAATATTAATTAATATGTAAATTAAGTAAACTTTAAACCACTTTCTCTGAGGCACACTATATGTGGTGTGAATTGTATCCCAAAACAGACCGACAGTATTACAGTTATATAATGATATCCAATGCGATTGAATGATAGCCTTAACCGTAAGTTTTGAAAGCCTTAAAAGAGACCGACGGATACAACCAAAGAGACCGATGGCTAGAAACGGACCGCCGGTGCCATCATTGCTGACACGACACACACTTACAACTCATTACACATTTTGAGTCACAAGTCATAAGATTAACACAATTTGTGTGATTAATAAGCGATTGAATTGATTGTATAATTGTTTTAACTGTTGACCATAATGTCTCAAATGCAACAAGGTGAGATATTCTTCAAGTTTAATAACTTTATTTAGTTTTGTATTAAGAATTTTGAAATAATTTATGAAAAATAATAGTTTTATCAAAATATTTGTAATATTATATAATGTAATGAATAATTAATTGAACTACAATTTGTTAAGCTAAAACTTTTATGATTACATTTAATTTAATAGCAAAAAGTTTTAATAATACTGTATTTATATGATTACTGTATAATAGGCGGTGCCCTCAACACAATCTCAGCCAATGGTGCCAACAGTCGAGACAATGAAGTTGTCCTCCCGATCGATGAGTTTGTCCCATATGGTGGCCAACAGTTAGCAGGCGATGGACAGGGATGTTGGGCCAGGATGTGGACTCGAGTGCGCGCGGGGTTGGGATGGCTTTGGCGACACAAACGCCAAATCATAGGTGTCCTACCAATCGGGAAATTGATTTATGATTGTCTTTAAACTAATGACTAATAAAATGCATAATTATATTAATATGAGTTAAAACTCATTTGTATTTTCATACTGTAATGAGTAGAATATAAAATTGTTTGAAACATATAACAAATAAATTATATTTTGATTTGCATTTTATTAAATTATTAATTCATTACAATTAGTGGCAAACAATGGTTTACTATCTAAGTGAACAAATAATAAGTGTTTCGACTGTAAGTCACCCGATCGCTAAATGTATGGCCAAGTGGTCGATATCTATGTATGGCATCACTTGACTATATCTATGATATAAATGATTAAAAGTAGTTATATTCAGAATTTTCTAATAATTTCTATGAAAAGCAGTATTTTTGAAAATAGCTATTATTTAATTAAATGAATTGCATTTAATGTCTTTATTTTTAAGTTGAGAAATATTTTATTATAAGTTTAATACTTAAACTCATATTTAACTGAATGACAGCAAACCAAATGTGCGGACAATACACATGACTAATGGCAAGCCCTGTGTCGGCCAGAACTCAGACTAACGGCTATAGTGGTGGCAAAGAGTTGGCGAGAGATAGGCCGGGGATGCGGGCACTGGGAGGACGTGTGCGCCGTTGTGTCCGTTGACTTTGATCTCATAAGGAGGACATCCTTTTTTGCCGTGAGATTCGGGAAATGGATTTACGATCGTTTCAAGTGATGGCCAATTGTCTCAACACTTTTCATATTTCTTAACACATTTCTAATGTTATGAATGAAACATAAATGACATCAAATGCTATGTATTATGTTTAATTGGATTCTATTATAGTCTTATATTATATAAGTTTGTTTCAAATGATTAGATTAACAGTTATATGTGTGTTGAATGTAATCTACTATTGAATTGTTATAACTAAGGCTTTACTTTTGAGTTATTTAACTATTTGTTGCGATAGCCAAGAACTTCATGAGATTAATTATGCATACGAATCATGTAATAAGGGTCATTTTAAGAGTTTTATTTTAACTATAAATAACTAACTATTTGGTGAGTTCGTAACTATTAGAAATTTTCAGGTTTTTTGATGAAAAGCAGTGAAATTTTACATTTTTAGAGCAGATTCTAGTAGATTATGAATTTATAATTTATTGAAAACTATAAATGATTGTAATTAAAGTTATTAAATAAATTTTCTTATATAAAAAAATTAACAAATATAGAATAGGCACACATTCTTTATAATATAGTAGAAAACAATATTTGTGTCTACATTTTGTGACAGTTTTTTGGTAATAATTGAAATATTAAACATAATTTTTGATTAATAATACAATAATAAGCGATTATGCTTTTCAGNCATTCTTTATAACATAGTAGAAAACAATATTTGTGTCTACATTTTGTGACAGTTTTTTGGTAATAATTGAAATATTAAACATAATTTTTGATTAATAATACAATAATAAGCGATTATGCTTTTTAGTTTACTACTATTTAATATATTTTCTCAAATATAATTCAAAAAAGTAAAAATATACCTCGTTTTAATGAAAAATAAATAACTATTTAAGTAACTATTTGACCACTTTTTCTTAACTATGATAGACACTATCAGGTTCATTTTAACTAACTAGAAAGTAAAGCTTTAGTTATAACCTTATATAAACTTTATTCTTATCATTGAATGAATTGTAGTTCACTATTATATCGTATATTATAATTAAATTATAGTAAATATTATTTATGAATGAATTTAACGCACTCTCTAACTCTCACACACTATAAAAATTATTCAAAAAAAAAGTTTTGGCAATGAATTTGATTGTCATTTGTATCGTAACAGTAATATAAACAGCAATACAGAGATTGGGTGTAAATGTTGTTGCGATGGCAAGACATCACCGAAACATGAATCCAATGGTCACGTCCTCTGTGTTACCACTCATCTCATGACTCATTCCAAGTGTGTATCGACACTGTGTTCATTAAAATACAACCGAATCTATTGATTATTATTATAGATATACTGTTGTGTTGATTGCATCAGAATGTGACCAAAACTATGAAAACAAATGTCTCAGTGTTTGTATGACTAATTCAATTGCAATTTAATACCTGTCTATGGGTTTCATACATTATGGGCGTGAATACTACGACTATTATATGAATTAATAATACAATAATTATTGATTATTTACTTTTATTGACTGATATATATGACCGATTGATATAATTAGTGCCATAATAATTAAATATGTGCTAAAGTAAATGCCAAATTATAAATAGTTTTATACAAAACTGCTGTTAACTGTAATAATACTGTCAATAGATATTAGAATAATTCGTGATAAGGCGATGGAGGAAGTGGTGAAAACATGTCAAGTTTGTAATAAAGAAGAAGAAGAGGGAGATTGTAATTGGGCATTTGGTAAATACAGTATAATATATCAAATTATTATCATATATAAAGTATCAATTATGTTCAGTAATTATAGTTAATCATTTACTGTGTATACCCAGGTAACAATTATGGAGGTGGATGTGTTTGCAATGCGTGTCATAAGTTCTTTGGGAAACACTTCAAGAAATATGATGTGAGAGAGAAAGCAATTGTGATTTAATCATATTTTATAGGACATTGTATTTCTTAATGATTGTATCAATTAGTTGTTGAACACATACACCAGTGGTATTTGGCACTGCAATGGTGGTGGCAATTGTGAGATAACTCCAGCAAAAGATGTGTGCAAATCATGTCGACTCAGAAAATGCCACACAATTGGCATGAGAATAGTATTACACAAATAGTTTATATCAATGAATTGTATAATTAAATGTACATTTGATTTATAGGGAAATGGTCAACACATAGGGGATGAGTTGATGGATTGCAACCCTATAGAGAATACCGGTGCTCATGAGACACAAATGGAAGTCTTTAGTGACACTCAGCTGACAGCAAACAGTATTCCCATTGATGGTAATGGAGACACACAGTATTTAGTGGTCGCTGTAGTCGACACTCATCTTGTTTGCCAAGAGTTGACCGCTTATGGGACTACACCTGAAGGACAGTTAGTTTCGTGCGAACAAAACGTAGCGACAAATAGTGGCAGTGGTTCCCCGTATACTACAGGAACACGTGCGGCCACACCAGATGACACCGACACTAATATATATGTGGGTCTTAATGGCTCAGAGGCTCTCCAAACCATTCAATCAGTTGCTCCGATAAGTGGCGGAAGTGTTTCATTGATTGCCGCCAGCAGTCAGCCTTCGACTTCGCAAACATTTTCTGTAGACTTGGACAACGAGTTTATTAAGATTCCACTCAAACAAATGCAACTATTTCTTAATCAATCTAATAATGATAATACTCCTGATTGGCTCAAAGCAATGAAAATATCCATGGTTCCCATACCCTCAATGCTATGGAATAAAAATGTTGTACTCGAAAATGAGATACTAAGAGAAATGATACCAAGGACACAAGATACACTCAACTTTGTAGAATTCAATTGTCGATCACTGAGTTTCGATGAAGTTGCGGATTTTTTGGAGTCAAAACATCTACCAAACGCTATTCGCAACATATTTAAAGACATGAAATTATTGGCATTTATATCAGAATCGGATCAAAGGATACTTATTGACAACAATGCCATAAAAATGGCCACAATTCACAACAGTTTCCCAAAGGTATGTCAATGTGTTAATTGATATTTTAACTAATTTTCTTATAATGTTATTTTAAAACAGTTAGATAAGGAATTATTATCCAGAATATTATTTGATACGGAAGACATTGATTCTGATCCAACCGTTTTATGTTTGGTAAATACAATTTTAAAATATTAATTAACTTAATTTCCTATTTACCTTGTTGTTATTTTAGTTAATGCCAATCGTTTTGGTTGATCCATACACTCCTGGTCTAACCGATCCTAAATCTGTGTGGTATGTCGTAATTCATAAATTAATTTTATTTTACAGTAATTTTTTGACTCATTATTTTAAGGGACGTTCAAAAAGTTTACTCGCATCTACTGTTGCGTGTATTGCTAACCAAACATCAATCATATAATAAAGCACATGATATGGTATTCGAAATTAATTTTAATTTGAAGCGATTCAATCCACGTTATATCTTAAAATATACGCGACCATTAGTAATCAACAAAGTTGACAAGACACTAATTTCAATTATGACTGCTTGTTCAAATATTATTGTTCACCAATTCTAATAATTTAAGTTTAACAATAATTCTGGCGAGATATGAAATTGAAACTGGAACAAGTTATTCACCATCAGATAAAAGTCCACAACCATCAGACCAACCAATCCATATGTTTATAGACTTTAAGCATAATTTCAATGATATTTTACGATTCAATATATATATAACTTTCAACAGAACAGAAATATCTGTCCAACCAATTGCTTACATTAAAGTCGATGACACAACCGATAGTATTGGTGAGATATACAGCATGTCCGAGACATCACTATATATTGTCTTAAATACCAAGATAATACAACATAATACATATGACAACTACATCAATAGTCTCATGAAACTAATTATTAGTAAATGTAAGCCAAATACTATGCCATTGATTTGTGTAATATCTCGTGTGTTGTGTTTAGACAGTGATAGCACGGATATTATCACTTATCGCACTAATAATAAAAACAATTTGCGTGTAATTCCCGATGCAGTGAAAGCAAGAGAACACAGGAAAGCCTTCATAAAATTCTATCCAGACGAGAAACATATTATGAGTGAATGCGACCGCATGGATATGCCATACATTGGTCTCATGTTTCCCGCATCACAATCACCACAATTTCAGCAACAGTTCCCACAATTAATCATTGATTCATTCAAATCATGTACTATGACCTTATATGTCAAGCTTACCACATATATTAACGATGGTAATGTTGAAAGTTTAAGAGATTTATTAAATGAGTACTTTTTGTGTTTGTGACAATGGCCTCACAGATGTGACTGTAATGTCATCAAAAGAACCCGATACTCGTGAGCTAACTGTCCACTGTTCACACTTATAATGCATTCGCTAAAATAAATCACAACTTAATGTAACAAACATTTTATTAATTCATTTGTTTTCCACTTTAATTTGAATATAAGCCTAATACTAATGAATATTAATAAAAATGATTAGAAAAACAGCATTTGTTTGAATCATTGCTCCAAAGAGTTGAGCGTTAAGTATATGAAAGACTTGCGTCGCTATAGCAGAGAGGAATTGGGGGCCAAATACCCGGACCATAATCAGGGCCATCGAGTGTGGCATAAGGCCAGGGGTATAGACAGGAGTGCCGTTCACTTCAAAGCGAAGACCAGACAGATATATGCGCTGAAAGACTATTACCCGGAAGCGATTGACTCGGATTCGTTGGACTACACGGAAGGCCTGCAAAAGGTGTGCAAAGAGTTCGCCAGAAAACTGAACAAAGAGTTGAGAGATAATCAGCGAATGGCGCGACACATAAGAGTCGAGTGATTCTCAGATAAGGGACAGTCTGTTCACACAGTGCTGGACGTGGACTCGGATGACCACCAAAGCTATCGATTGGACGATATGTACAGCAAAATGATGGCTTACATCGACGGCTGCCCCGTTCGACGCATATCTGGCTTCAGAGTGTCGGCGCTCGAGTGCTGGACACAGGTGTCGGTGGTTAACGAACAGTGAATCACTTAATCCAATGATACTCATGAGTCATATAGAGATAAGCTTAAATACCATTAACAGTAATACTTATGAACACATCATTGCTTTACTTGCGATTACTTTTGTATTGTTTTGTATGATTTCAAATACAGTATTATTTAATACAATATTACGGTATATGAAATTATTGAAAGTATTGTATTAAAACCTACTTTTAATTGATTGTATGCTAATATCAATAAATATTTTGATTCATTTTAAACTATTACCTAATTTTATGAGATATTATAATATAATATCTCATTTTAATTTTTGTTACTTTTCAGAGATTATAAGTGATTAAAGTTTGTAGAAAAGAGTTATTGTTTATAGAAATGAATGAATAGTTATTTTTGTGACAATTAATGCATTGAAAGGCAAATGGGATGTAAGGCGAGAAAACAGACGGACGGAAGCAGTGGTCGCACACCTGATGGTCACCACAAGTCTCAAGTGAACGACCCATCGATGTGAGCGCCGGGTGTCCACACTATACCTAATAGTAATTGGATCTAATATTATGACACAAATGCTTTATTCTATAGGAATTTACTTTTTATAATTAATTCACAATTACTTATAAAATAACACTTGAAATTTAAAAGTTATAACAATTAAAATAATTTTCATTATTAAATCCTTTGAATAATACTATAAATGTATAGTACGGTAGATCACAATTGTGAATCTATGCAGATCACATTTATTTATTGATAGTATAAGTAAAGTCAATGTATTA
>CAJPVJ010001687.1:0-15401 GCA_905397405.1 Oppiella nova | reverse complement strand
CTCAATGTGTCGACACTGGCCTCGCAAACGCCTCTCCAGACGACGCTCACCGCCAATCAGGCGATCGCTGGACAGATGACACAGCCGTTGACGCTCAAGACCACGCCGCAGACCACCATCAGTATGACACCACTGACACCGGCGCAGCAACAGCAGCAGCAACAACAACAGCAACAGTTCCAGCGGCTCAAGGTATGTGCCATTTCTCATGACACGATTGTCTCATTCGTGGTGCGTGTGACTCAATGGTGATGTCTGTGTGGACGGGTAGGTGGAGGACGCCCTGTCGTACTTGGATCAGGTGAAGTTCAAGTTCAACAATCAGCCCCAGGTCTACAACGACTTCTTGGACATCATGAAGGAGTTCAAGTCGCAGTCCATCGACACTCCGGGTGTCATCCAACGGGTGTCCACACTATTCAAAGGACATCCGGAGCTCATTGTGGGCTTCAATACGTTTCTGCCGCCGGGCTATAAGATTGAGATGCACTCCAATGACCAGGTATTCAATCCTACCATTTGGGTCCGATTTCAATGACTGTTTGCTTTGCAAATGTTTTTTGTTTGAAATTTCTCAACAATCTTATATCAATTCATTTGTAATTAATAATTGGATTATAATTGCTATTATATTTAAGTTTATGTCATATTGTTATGAATATTATTATTTATCTATAAATTAGATTAGTTTATAGATTGTATGCCATATCTCTGTATGAACTCCATATAAACAAATGACTAATATTGGCTCTAAATTGCATTAAACCTCTGAATACAGTATTGTTTATGAAAAGCATTTGTGAATTAACAGTACACTGCTTGCGGGCTAACCCTAATCAACCCAATTATGTCTGAATGCCATATAAATGGTTTAAAATTTGAAAATCAGGTGAACGTATCGATGCCTAACGCGCCCAACACTATCATAATGTCTGGCACGCCGTTGGGAGCGACACCAGCGCTGGTAGGCGTGCCTCAACACCAGGTGTCAGTGATACTGCCGAAAGTGAATCAGACGACCAGTTTCAACGCGGCTCAGGCACACCATGCGGCCATCAACGTGGCGCTCACGGCCGCCGCCAACCAGTCCCGGGTCACAGCCGCCCATCACGACACCACTGTCCACACGACGCCACAGCAGTCGACGCTCAGCGCAGTGACCGCCGCCACCAACAGCACCGGCGCCACCGTTGCCAACGGGTCGGCCACTGGCGCGGCAGCCAACAACGCGGCCCAACCCGTGGAGTTCAACCACGCCATCAATTATGTGAACAAAATTAAGAATCGATTTCAGGGACAGCCGGAGATCTATAAGCAGTTCCTCGAAATACTTCACACATATCAGAAGGAACAGCGCTCTATAAAAGAAGGTTTGTTTGCTTTTCGTGTGGTTTCGGGTCCTAACATGTGTTTGTCTGGTGTAAGGAACGGCAGTTCAGGGCCAGAAGATGTTGACTGAGACCGAAGTGTTCACTCAAGTGGCGAAACTCTTCCAAAATCAAGAGGATTTGCTCCAAGAGTTCAGTCAATTCCTTCCCGACGCCAACGGCTCGAGCGTGTCGTCGGCCGGCGCCTCGTTGGCACTGACGGGACAAATGCCGGTGACGTTTGGCCACCCATTGGCCCATTCGGTGGACACCATCGCCACGCATACGCCTGTCAACGATCATTCAGCTATAGTTAAAAAGCCAACAGTTGGCCGACCACTTGTCAGCGCTCAACCATTTCAGCCTCGAATCCAATTAAAGCAACGCTCACACGAATCATCGATTACTCATCACTCATCCGCTAAGGTATACCACATTTAGACATTAGTTTGTCATTGAATTTATGAGTAAAAATATGCCTCGTTTTGACTGAATACTAAAATTGACTTTAATTTGCGTGAAATAGCGCCAGAAAATGACATCTCTTCGGGACGTATCGTTAGCTGAAGCGGGAAAATACGGGTCACTCAACGAGTTTGCATTCTTTGATAAGGTTTGTGTCCGTGAATGGCATATTGGCTGCTGTTTTGAACGATTCGCGTATAAATAGTCATCAAATGATTGTATGTTTAGGTGAGAAAATCGTTGCGAAGTTCAGAGGTTTACGACAACTTCTTGCGGTGTTTGGTTCTCTACAACCACGAGATACTGTCGCGAACAGAACTCGTACATCTCGTCACACCATTTCTCGGGAAGTTTCCCGAACTTCTCAAATGGTTTAAAGACTTCTTGGGCTACAAAGAGGGCGCTTCGGCCTCTATTTCGACCCTCCATTCAAAAGAACAGTTGAATTCAAACCATTCGAGCCTTCCGTTAGAGGGTATGTTTGCTGTCATATCACTTGTGATTGAATTAATGTTTGGTTAATGTGTTGTGTTTACCGTATAATTTATGCGAAGGTCTGTCCCATCGCGTGGCCTCAATCCGTGAGAGAGAGCGCGAGAGAATGAGCTCAGAGATGGGAATGGAGATCGACTACAGTTCATGCAAACGTTACGGCGCCTCCTATCGAGCTCTTCCTCGTAATTACGTGAAGCCTGAGTGCACGGGTCGGACACCACTGTGTCGTGAAGTGCTGAACGATACGTGGGTGTCGTTCCCCTCGTGGTCTGAAGATTCGACATTTGTCTCATCGCGTAAAACCCAATACGAAGAATATATCTATCGGTGCGAAGACGAGCGCTACGAACTGGACGTTGTCTTAGAAACCAATTTAGCGACAATTAGGGTCTTAGAAGCGGTTCAGAAAAAGATGTCGCGTATGACTAATGAGGACAGGAATCGATTCAAATTGGATGACTCGTTGGGCGGAACCTCTGCTGTCATCCATCAGAAGGCAATTAAACGCATTTATGGCGATAAGGCTCAAGAGATCATCGAAGGCTTGAAGAAGAATCCTTCGGTTGCCGTTCCTCTCGTTATCCGACGACTTATGATGAAAGAGGAGGAGTGGAGAGAAGCGCACAAACAGTTCAATAAGATATGGAGAGAACAGAACGAAAAGTATTATCTCAAGTCTTTAGATCATCAGGGAATCAGTTTCAAGCAAAACGACATTAAGTTCTTGAGGTCGAAGTCATTGTTGAATGAAATCGAGACCATCTTCGAGGAGCGTCACGAACAGATCGAAGCTAATCCCGAAGCCATTGACTCACAGCAGCCGCACATGACGTTCTCATATAAGGACAAGTCGATGATCGAGGAGTCATGTAATCTGATTATACATCACGTCAAGAGACAGACATCCATTCATAAAGAAGACAAACAAAAGATTAAGCAATTGTTGAGACATTTTATTCCAGACCTGTTCGCCACTCCCAGAGGAGAGCTCTCTGACGATGAATTAGACGACGAAACCGATGACAAGAGTAGGCCTCAAAGTAATTGTAATTTAAATGTGAAAACGACTGAGAATTTAAGTAAAAGTACCGAAAAGGAGGATAAAAAGACTTCACAGAGTTTGGGTTTGTATAGAAAATGAATTTTTAATTCAACTCTTGTTGAAATGAACTATTTTTGGTCTTAAAGCGGATAAACCAGACTCACTCTCATCTAATGATAGCAATGGACAGCACAACCCAATGCTAAACACGAATCCTAATGAGAAATATTCAATGTTTTTCGTCAACAATAATTGGTATTTATATTTCCGCTTACATCACATACTATGCGAACGTTTGGCCAAAATGTACGAAAGGGCAGAGATTTTGGCCGCAGAAGAGGCCAAAGAGAAGTTGGATCGCAAGCGGTCCACAGCGTTAGCCCTGAGACTAAAGCCCAACAGTAAGTCATTTGACATTCAATGAGTTGTGAATGATTTGTCTGATTATGTGATATTGAATTGTAGACGAAGTGGAGGTCGAGGACTACTTTCCCGCATTTATCGATATGATTAAACAAGTACTCGATGGCAATCTGGACGCCAATCAGTTTGAGGATATGTTGAGAGAGATGTTTGGCATTCACGCCTACATTGCGTTCACTCTCGACAAAGTTGTCCAAAATATTGTCCGTCAGGTACTGTCCGCTTAAAACTTTTTATAATGACTCGCATTATAAGTGTTTGTTTTTGTTGTGTCGTTCAGTTGCAACATATAGTGTGCGACGAGGCGTGCACTCAATGCACAGATATGTTCAACGAGGAGTCCAAGAATAGCGGGACTGGCGGTGAGTGCGCCACCGCTCACCACAGGATCGCCAATGAGTCCGCATATCAGAAAAGGGCCGAAACGTTGCTATGCGACGAGAATTGTTTTAAATTCATTTTCTACAAAAGTGAGGGTAAGGTTACCATCGAAATGGTGGACACGGACTCCGATGATAGCAGTGACGAACTCGACGCCATCGAGAAGTGGTCGGACTATGTGGAGAGGTATACGCGAGAGATCGGTGTACCGGATGAGATGAAAGCCCTGTTGTCACAAAAGCCGCTATTTTTGAGGCGAAATATTCGGTCCTTTAAATCGCGAACAAAGAATGAAAGGGAAGACCTCTTCGACAAGGAGTCGGAGATTAAGCGCGAAAAGAAGGAAATTAATCGCGAAAATGATTCCGTTTTGTCCAAAGCGGTGCCCAAAACGGATTCTACTGATAATAAAGAGACCAAAAGTGGCCCAAAAGTAGATCACAATTCCGAAGAGACGTTGGATAAGGCGTTAAATATGATTGAATCGGTCGACAATATTGAGTGCAAATTCGATGTCTCGAAGTTTAAGTTGGTTTTTGTTGTTCAAAGCGAGTCCGTTATGTATCGTAAAAACTCTATCATTAAAGCCAAACAGGTATTGATTGCTATTCGTTATGAACTCTTTATTTTGGATTTTGTGTATAATATGAATGATTAATCGGTGGCATTGTTTGCATTACAGTCTCATAAGAGAGTGTCGAAGCGATTATTTCATAAATTTAACGAATGGCACGAGAAGTGGTTGAGTGACAACAGTACGTACGACCAGCAAAAGCAAATACAGCAGTGGTTAGTGTCGAGCGACTTGAGTACAGCGTCGACCACCACCGGCTCAACGACTGCCCCCGAATGCAAAGCCAGTGTCGCCGGCGACAGCAAATCGACGTCCGGCGCGACCGCGAAGTCCGCGAATGTCAAAACAGTCGCACCCGTGACCACCAAAACTACTCAATTAGTTATTAATAACGAAAATAGCCCTCCGTTTCGGAAATATTTTAAATATAAAACTGCATTAAAGTCTGAATAAATTCTTTGCCCAATAATTATTTGACGTTTAATTATATAAACAATATTCTCGTTTGACTTTATTTTCCTATAATTAGTCGTTATTTTTCACATTCAATACATTGATTATAACTATTTTCTCTCAATTATATAATGAAAACAGAAATCAAATGTAATTTTGTAATTTAAATATCCATTTGAAAATGAAACTATAAATTTATTTAATTGTCAAAACGCCTGTATAATTGCATTCATTTGAATTCATTTAACGCTAGTAATCGTTATGAGAGCTATTTATATGCAATTGTTTTTTGATTGATCTCTCATTTCGGGTGCGATTTTAAGTTAAAGTTTTTTTGTGTTAATTATTTGATTTTCTTTCATTAAAATAAAGTGTTTATTCATTTTTCATTGTTTTTTACGACAACAAAATTCTGTGTTTAATATGTTATTAAAGAATAAGAAATATAAGTTTTGAATAAAAATGAATTTTGATAATATTGACACGTTTTGTTTAATTAAGAGTGTAAATAATTAACACTTTAAAACTTTAAATACAGTACCACAATGAGTGGTCAGTTATGGCATGGATTAAGTGCTATTGAAAGCGTTTTATCACAACGAATGACAAGTTATTACAGAATTTCTTTGTGCGAGAAATCGGTTCAGAATTAGAAAATAGTTTGAATTTTTAAATAATGTCAAAATATAGTTCACTTTAATACACAATATACTGTATAAAACTCGATACACAGTATATGGAGTAAAACCTATCGAAAAGATTTTAAGCTAAGAATTCATTTTCATTTTGATATATACTTCCGGAATTTATTTCGTATTATTTATTAAGAAAACGTGTATTAAAAATAAAATATTGAATTATTGTATTCACTCGTAGTTTTTAATATGAAAAACGTAAGAAAAATGAAGAGAAAAAATATATTAATAATTATTTCAGAGCACGTCTTAGAAGAGGCAGAGAGAGAGAGAGAGAGAGAGAGAGAGAGAGAGAGAGAGAATATGACTAAATCTAAATTAAAGTGAGAATCGCATCCAAAAACATAAATCATAGCAACGGAAGAGGAGAAGAGAAGAAAAGAGTAAAGAGTTTATTAATAAATATAACAAATATATAGAAAATTATTGTTTCGAATACAACAGAAAATTATTTATAAAATATTTGTTGCTTTCATATCTACTTATGTACGAAAGGTTTGAATGCTATTGAAAGCAATTCCGATATAAAAGAGTATTACTTTTGCTTATTAGCTATCAATACATAATATGTGAGAATATTTCTAAAAACGTTGAGTAACTGCAATAGAGTTGATAGAAATCCTCAAATATTTAACTGAAACTCAATTCACAATATAATCGAAGAGACTTTTGGATAATATTATAGCCATAGTATAGAATAGTATAGTTATAGCCATTACTGCCAACCATACTCTCAGTGTCTGTATGACTGATTCACGACCACCTCATATCTGGCGCACAACAGCATCCCATCCCTACACAGAATTAATGGTACATTCAGTTCATAACAATACTTACGCCGAACACAGTCACAGCTGCCTCTCCTCCACCACCACTTAGTCCTCTCTCCCATCATCTCTCCCCACCCTCTCTCCACATCTCTCTCTCTCTCTCTCTCTCTCTCTCTCTCTCTCTTCCCAACTGTATATAAATTGCAATTCAATTATTATATTGTTCTCTCAATTTCAACATTTGGCTCATTATAGGCTTATTATAATAATAAAAAACTAGACAAATGAGACAAAAACAGAACTATTATTCGCTAATTCTGTTCACAATTAAAGCACAAGAAATATAATGTCTGAACCAGTCTTACAGTACAAGTAGTCGTCAATAAGACTGAAGACAACATTCCTTATCGACAGCCCTTCTAGTCATCTCTTATAATACATGTCATACTCTGTGGTAATATTTATTTCAATTTTGAAATTCATTAATTTAATCACAAAATAAACTTCACATTCATATGAGCTTTTAGTTTTTGTTTTAGTCATCTTTTTATTGTTAATTAATGTTTTAATTGATATTTTTCTGAATAAAATTGCCATTGAATAGGGTTTTCTACGAAATAAATAAATTATAAATAGAAAAGTGAATTTTAATTTTATCCAAAGATTTAATCAAAAGTATGAATCACTAGACCCTCACAATTGGATTGCATTGGGAATGCATAGGGAATGAGTGTCAGAGAATTGGAAAAGGATTTAATGCTCAGGGCTTAGAGTGTATTGAATAAATTGTTTGAATTTGTGTGACACACAACTTATGAGTGTAGGAAAGACAAGCAAATAATCTCAATATATTGTATACAAGTACAGTATTGTGAATAACAAAAACATATGGATTGCGACCGTATAATCAATTATTTGTGATATGCAGTATTTCTCTAAATAATTATTATTGAATATATTAAATAACTAATTGAACCACTGTATCTGTCCATTATACTATGATAACTTATCTTATAACTTATGATGTTTATGTATCATATTAATACAGTATTAATATTGATGTATTTTATATTAAATAACTATTAAAGACTTATTTATTTATTTAATTTTAAATAAAGATAATCAAGTAATAAATAGAGCATAAAATATATAGAATATTTAAATATTATATACAAGAATCAGAATAAATTTTTATTTGAGAAATATTAGATTCAAATTGCATTTAATGCAATATTATTTAAACATTAAATTAAATTTTTAAACTTAAGTTTGAAACTAATATATCATTTGGAGAGAAATAACAGAAATATCTTTTACAGTAATTCGTTTCAATTGTAAAGTGAAAATGTATAACATTTTTGTCAATCATATCGTGCCATCACTTTATCTCCTCTTTTCTTCTATTACTATCATTTGGAGACAAAATATAATAAAAACCATTCAATACTTCGGACTTCAAACTCAAACTCTACTCTTTACTACTTTTCAAATCAATAGTTTGTTTAAATCGAAAATTTTATTTTGTTTTTATGTGTAATATATTATGTTATATGTTATCGATCTTTAAGTTAAAAATGAAAGTATATTCTGTACTCAAAAATATATGAAATATTTTTTTAGATTTTGCTCATAAATTCAGTAAAACCACACTTCTTAAGGATATTCTTAATCCGAGTCATAACTCATAGTAAAGGATAGTAACTATTTCTATTATTAAGCAATGTTTAATATTTTATATCAATAGATAGATAGTATTATAATAACTATAAATAGAGTTCAATACATAAAATATTGGTCTTTGATTGAGATTTCATGTTTTATTTATTAGTTTATTGTGTCTGACATTAAAGCCAAAAATTGTATCCTTTATATAGAGTTTCGGATTTCAATAAGAAATGGGATTATATTTGCAATTCTTTTCACTTTGCTCTCTCTCTCTCTCTCCCTCTCTCTATCTTCCATATGAAGACACTTTTCTGAGTCTTCCGCAAAAATTAAACTAATATTTGAGTCGAATCTAAATCTTAAGACTTATATTGCATTCAAAAACAGTTTTTCAATATATAAAAGAATATATAAATTTGCATAACTTTTATCGCATAAGCATTATGTGAATTGACATTAATTTTTGTTAGTGTAAAAATTCAGAATCAAATTAATCTTCAATATATACAATATTATACAATATTATACATTGATGATAACTTATATCATATCACAGAAGTTTAATTTAAGAAAACTTTTGATATATATTAATAATAAAAGTAAAGCACTGGTATTACATAGAAATTTCCCAAAAACCCTAACACCGAGACTGAAAGGGATCAAAATTGTCGGACAAAACAGTTTTTGATATAAATATTATGCCTTTTTTATACTTTATTTTTCATTTGACATATCATTTTCGATGCAATCATATTCTGGACGCGATTCTCGCTTTTAGCCCCAAAACAAAACACAAGACTATAAATAACGCGAATTGGGATTATATTTATGACAACTTTCTCTGTTTATCACAATTTAGTAAATATTTTTGTTTGAATAGCAATAATGTATATAAGAGTGAGAATAGGAATACATAGGAATAAAAGTTTCAAATTTCATACTTAAACCATCAAACCATCAATTATATGATATAAACTCTATATTCCAAATACATGACTCGTATTGAGAAATAGTGGCACAAAACTAAGCAAACAAATCATAAGAATTGAATAATACTTTTGATAGAAATATATGTTGTATAATATTATATACATTTCTCTCGATTTTCAATCATATTTTCAGACATTTATTAGAATCAATTGATAGGAGAACTAAAATGTTTGTTTCAATCAATTTAATCCTTATTTAAAGAATTGTATTTTCCATCAAAACATTGTATTATTAAAAAGTAATATTATTTTTCTCTGCATATGGAAAGGAAAGGCAAATGAAATTCTATAGCAATGGATGAAAATTACAGCAAATATTATATTATATGAAAGAAACGCCGATTCCATTGAAGTAGAAATGATAAGTGATTTGATTGTTATTTGTGTTGCTTTTCAAACGTACAGATAAATAGTATTGAATACCAAAGCATAACATTTTGAAGCAATAAATTGAGAGAATATTTGCAATTATTCTCAAATAAAAACCTTTTCTGTTATTGATTTTTTCGTAGTAAATGTTTGTGTGTTTACCGTCTATTTAATTAAAAGTTAGATGTTATGTGATTTTAAACATCATTTTTAATATATTTGCCAAATATATTACAGTATTATGAACTCACTTTTAACACTAAAATTAATCAACTGTTTACTGTGAATTAAATATATTGAACTAAATTTAATTAAAATATTGATAAGTTGGTCTAGAAATTGATATAACATTTGAACCAAAAATATCCTTTGCTTTCTGTGCTAAAAATAACTTAGAGATTAGTTCAACAAATCGTTATTTTGTTATTTTTAATTCGCTTTTCACTCGTTTTGTTTTAGAAACAGAACCAATGGTTTAAATGCAATTCAATTGACTTTTGCCAACATTCAGTGACTTTAATTCAAAGTCAGTAATCGTTGTAATGATCTGGACTTTAATGTTGTGAACACAGCTTTCAAATCAAAACCTGTATTACATTTAAATCAATATTTTTATTATAAACCAAATAAAGTGAGTGAAAATAAGTCACTCTATAAATCCATCAAATGCTTAAATCAATGAAATTACATAATTTGTATTATAATTAAGACACAATACCTAATGTTAACTGACACTTGAGCACATATACCGTAGCCAGGTGTCAGCGTATGGTGTGATTGGAAATTTAATTAAATCTAATCATTCTTTACATACACTATAAAGTTATCGCAGAATATATAAAATTCAATAAATTATACACAAAACTATATTTGACAATAGAGTGACACCTCTTTAATAAAAATAACTCATAATATATATGCACAAAAATGAAATAAAAATCACAAAATAACAAAAACATGTAATTAATATAGGATTTTATTATTTTTATTCATTGTATGTAATGAATATATTGATAAAAAGAGAATAATTAACTAAAATAATGCAAATGTATTCATAAAAACGATTGGTATGTGTAATGAGAATATTGTTCTAAACGTGTGAATACCTTACTTTACAATACATAATGTGTCTTAACATGAGTCTCTCATAGAGTATACTGTCTTAAAATATAGTTTATAAAATATTTGGTATATGGAGTAACACTGTAAATATGCTGTGCATCTCATTTATCCCATTTATTCTACTCTTTCTGTTGGAAACACTAAAATATTTGTTTAAGGCATGAATTGTGTGATATGTTATAATATAATAGAGTATATCGTGATCTCTATTCCCTTTACAGACACACTGAGAGCACAGAGGAGTAGGAGTGGAGTGAATGTTCGGGAATGAGTGGGAACTGGATGTGAGAGCGGAGTCTCTAATTCTCAACTCATAAATAAGTAAATATTCTTTATATTCTTGAGCCCAGAATCACAATCATTACAGATATTGTTAGAAATGGCCAAAAGTTTGGCGCTTTCCTTGCAAACGTTAATTTGTGTGACGTTTTCATCGCTTATTTCTCTCCATAAACTCAATCAAAGGTTTAGTTTTCGGTTAAATAATAAACCCATAAAATCTAATCTCCATATTATGTTTATTCTAATATTGAA
The DNA here is from genome assembly GCA_905397405.1 of Oppiella nova. NCBI lineage: Eukaryota > Metazoa > Arthropoda > Arachnida > Sarcoptiformes > Oppiidae > Oppiella > Oppiella nova. Next base: position 4,057 of record CAJPVJ010001687.1, on the reverse strand, counting down.
AATATATTTATGATTATTGCCAACCAAAAGGCATATATTAAGTGTTTGCTTATAATATTAAAAAGCGCTTGTTATTTATTGATAATTAAATGATAGATAATAATCAGAAATGTTTATTATTTGGTGAAACAAAAAGCCGTTTTCGTGTAGTTTATGAGTGTTTATCTCAAATCACTCGACCATTTATATCACTCTTCAATAATTAGACTTTTCAAGTGTTGGCACTCATGTTAAAAATGATATAAAAAGTTTAGATTAAAACTTATTCCTCAATACATTATGTTTTTATCATATCATTACTTGTATTTGATGTTAAATTGTTTAGAAATTTTGTATATTTTATGCTAAACTAGCTGTAAGTCAGTAACGGTTAGTGTCTGTTATAGTTATGATAAGATTAATCATAATATATCAGCGGAAAGACACTAAACTTCAATGAATTTTAGGTCTTTTTACGTTTAACATTATATTTGTTTATTTTTCCAGCATTTTATTTTTTATTTACGCTATAATTTGTTTTAAATTATCTGGAAATTCCTTAAAAACAAATCATACTGGTACATTATTCTTATTATATATATAAAACATTAATGTTTGCTGACATTCTATAAGGATTTTAATCCACAAGACTTGTGTTTAATATTAAAAAAATATATCAAAACAAAAACATAAAACTTAAAATTAGTTTTTCTTTCATTTGATTAATCCAATTGAATGCATAAAAAGTTAATACAATTCTCACTCATATTGGAGTTTATATAATATTTGTTCGCATTTATGACCGAATCCTTATACGACTACCAGTGCTAAAGGGGAGGGCAGTGATGGGGAAAGATAGGCATAAGTGATAGGTTTATGAGAGCAAACTCGTCGGATGGAGTTTCTATGGGAACGGTTGGGGTCTTCTGATCAAAATCCATACCTAAATTTCGATCGCCGTTTCGCCCCGCAGTCTGACTCTCCGCTTATGTATTACTCTCTGCAGACACCAGAGAAACACTAAAATTGCGGATAAGGGCTATGAAAGCACTGAATGAGTGGCACAAAAGGGAGGCTGAATGAGAGGAGAGAGAGAGAGAGACTGAATGAGAGAGAGAGAGAGAGACTGAATGAGAGGAGAGAGAGAGAGAGAGGCGAACACTGAGCGAACACAGAGAGAGACAAAAAATATATAGAGAATGATATAACGAATGGGAAGTTAGGCTCAAATGGAAATGTCTGCTAAACGTAAAGATGACAAAAATGAAGATCAATTCGTATGAAAGCCCACCATAAAAGGTATGTCCCCTCACTTACTCATTACTTATATGTATTCTCTAATACTATTATCTCTGATAATTGTATAAACAAATTATTATTCTTTGATTTACTACTAATTACACGAAATATTTTCCTTGTTTTGTATTATTTGAAACTTTTTTTATGAATCATCCAATACTACAGTATACTAACCGTTAGGTTATATAATGAGTTCATTGTCTGCGCTCCACTGCTATTCAAGCGATGCTTTAAAAGTGCAAAATATGTTACAAAATAAGTATTGTTTGGTCTAAAAATTTCAAACCAACATATTTTTGTTAATTATTTTTGAGCCAAAAATCGAGTAATTGTTTCCAATACTTGCGAATCAATAGGAGAAATATTTGCTTTAAAAATCAATACAGACATCAATTGAACGTTAAAACAAAAACCAATACTTCACTCATTGATCACACAATTTGATTGATTTACTCAAACGTTTGATTACTAATGAAAGGAAAAAAGACTGAAAATACTGTCGATATTATTGCACAAGAATTGAAGGCAAACTTGAATTGTAGTTAATTTTTTTGTCTCATATATAATACAAAACTAATGAGTCATGCATTTAGAGAAAAGAGTAGTGCTATTCTGTAGTCAAAGTAAATATGTTTATAAATCAATCACTAAAAACATTATAACATTATTGTGTATGTGTTTAGTGTGCGGTATATGGTATGGCACTGGTATATGGATAGGACACGACAGAGTCCTTGCAAACTTCCTTATTGAGACTAATTTCCTTTTTTTCGTTAATCTATGCCATGAATACTGTGTTTTGCATTTTGTTAGTCGAAAAACACTGACTGTTCACTTGATTTTCAGATCATTTTTCTTATGTATATGTGTTGTAAAAGTTGCACTCAATTTGGGTCTATATTTTGTATGTATGTGACAAACGCTTAAATAATTCCTTAAAGTTTTAGTCGTGTTTTTTGCAGTGGTTTTAGTGGTTTTGAGTGAAGTTTTTATTCTGCACTTTCGGTTCAGATTACAAATAATGTCATGAAATACAATGAATACTCTGTTCCGGCAAAGACTTACAAGTATTGCACTTAACACACAAACTCTCTCATCACAAGTCATTCGCTATTAAAATCGTCGTTTGTTTCGCCAAAATCAACTCAAAAATCAATTTCCATTTCGTAGATAACATTTTTTGCCAGACATTTTAAATATATAATAATTGCTACCAAAATGAACATGAAGATTTCCAACACAACTACAACAAAATTAATGACTCCCGCACTCTATACCACCCTTTTCTGTAACCCAAATAAATGTATTTGAGATAAGTTTTTGTTTTTTAATTCCTTGACTATATTTTTATATTCTCCTCTTTCTATTCAAAGCAATTGCTCTTAAGATTTGTTTAAGATTTTTATTTGTTGCCCATAACTTCATAACTCTCGTAAAATTAATATATTTATTGAACAATGGCTCACTATATATATATAAACTCATAATATTATTAATAAAAGACTTTGAATTTAACGAATAATACGAGAGAAGTGAGTGAAATGAATACCCGGCAAAAGGCTAATACTTATATACTGTTACTATTGTGCTGTAAATGCTCTCAAATTTAGTTCTTTATACTTTGATTTATTGATTATTATGTGAATAAGTTATGATTCATAACTTGTGAATGTCTGCTTAATTAAAAGCAAAATTATTCGTTTGTCATAATTATAAACACATTTTGGAAATACAGTAGCAGCCATTATATTATATCATATTATGTATCAATACTAGCTAGTTTTTCATATTTAATGTCTAAAACAATATAATAGTTTTTTGTAATATTAATATATAAATATATCACATCATAATTGAATTTTTCTGAAGTTTTTTCATACATCCCTATTGTTCTTATGATAAATTCACATATTATTTAATAGAAAGCAGTCAATGAATGGTTAAAATGATATCTCGAAAAAATATTTCAATAGATTTAAGCTAACCTCCCGGAGTGGCTCTGTCCCAACACTTTTGTAAAAACTTTTATACCATTCTCTCTATAGTTTATGCCTTTATTCTCTCTCTCTCTCTCTCTCATCCATTCACTCACTCCTCACTGTCTACTGAAAGTAAGTTAAATTCTGAGGAAATATAATAATAAGAGTAATGAAAACATTTTCCGTTTAAATTAAGTAGATTTGAAGCGTTAGTAAAGTGAGGAATTGGGACATAAATATAGCCCGGATTTATCGATATATTTGATTGAGAATTGATGAGCGGTTACACCCAATAAATATTCCTTTCCTCTAACTATAGAAATAACACAAATATTGCGATAAATTTCATGTGTTAGTCAACGGATCGTTAATAAAAGGTTAGATGTTTATAATAAATCTCTACTAAATATTAATGCAAATATGAATCATAATAAAACAAATGTCTTTAATGTCTGAAACTTGAATATTTATTTTAGATATCAATTATTAAATAAGAACCAAATTTATTCAAAATATTACTATAGTTTTTCAAATTATGTTTATTTTCTTTAGCGTAATATAAGAAAATCGATTGATTTCGAGAGCATTTCTATTGATATTTAAAGTGAAACTGAAAACAATGAATTGAATAACAATTTTGTTTGTCTGACGAGAATTTCCTGAGAAATACTTTTTGGATTTTGACTCCACTTTAAGGAACGGATATACAATTGCTTTGAAGTAAAACTTTGTTAACCAAATATTGAGTTAAATTGAAATGTATTTGAAACCCATGTTATCTATTCTTCATTTTAAAGGGA
>CAJPVJ010001686.1:0-15403 GCA_905397405.1 Oppiella nova | reverse complement strand
CGTTTGGCGGATACGACTGATTTGATTTCGTCGCGACAAACGGCACACACATTGTCTTCAACTATATCTTCAGCCTTTGGGTTCGGGAAGCTATCCATCCGAGAGAGCGCCTGTCGACTGTGGACAGTCTTCCAGAAGCAATCCCTCACTTCTCTATTGATAAAAAATTCTTTATTTTTAAATGTTTTTAAGATTATTGTATTAAATGAGTAAAAACCTAAAGTTGTTAGCAAAGGCTCTAATGATAAAAAGTGGCAAAATCTTCATATGAAACATAACTGCCATTACTATGAGACGGACCACTAGTTTGACGGCAGAGATGACAAGATTCACAGAATCTGAATAAACAACTCTCTCTTCCCATTCATTCTCTCCGGTATTCCTTTCAATGCATTCGAGAATATATTCAAGAAATACATTGATTGTCGTCAACAGTAGTATTGAATACTATTGTATTCATAGTATACATACAAAGTAAATAAATTTTTAATAATTAATATTTTGTTATAGTTTAATAACTTATATAAAAATGGAGTTTATATATGTTTTGAAGTTATCTTTCCGGGCTAAACATCTAAGACCACTGACTATGTCTATAGACTATCTGTAGATGACGAGGGTTTATATTGTTTTCCCCTGAAATCAATATAAAATATATTTTTATCTCATATTAGAGTCAATAGAGGAAGACTATGTCTAAAGTATCTGAAAGTAAAATACCAGCAAATTGATGCTGAAATAGTGGCGATAGTTGGACCATACGGGACATCATATGGACTCTCGTTTTGGACATCATATGAATTGTCTTAAAGAAGAAAAGACACAAAATTCTGAAATAAAAGAGACAATCGACTGATCGGTTGAATACAGCGAATGTGATACATGTGTCCAAAACGGTGGGCCAAATNTATGGACTCTCGTTTTGGACATCATATGAATTGTCTTAAAGAAGAAAAGACACAAAATTCTGAAATAAAAGAGACAATCGACTGATCGGTTGAATACAGCGAATGTGATACATGTGTCCAAAACGGTGGGCCAAATGAGTTCAGACAAACTCTACTCAATAGGTGTATTGAAATGAATTATTAATTTATTTTTGAGAGTAATTCAATGAAACCTCTCTTTCTGTGGCTGAAAGGACTCCAAAGAATATGTGAATCAATAGTTTGACGTACAATGAGAACCATAAAACCACTTCAAAGCCTATTATCTGTATTTTTATAGCATTAAAAATAATACAATTACTAGTTTATAAAATAAAGCCCAATTGGGTTTAATATATTATATTTACGGCAACACTTAGTTTGGATTTTGTTATATAAACGACTGATGGATAGAATTGTTTGTTGAGATAAAAAGCATTATAAATGGCAATAGCAGTGAGAACTGTATTGATGGCAAAAATTTGATAAAATTTCATCTGAAATATTCACTCAATTGATTTCTTCAGCGAATTTTAAGACAATTTTGATTCTTATATCAGAAAATAATTTAGAGGAAGTTACATAGTTGAGTCAATAAATTTATAAAATATCCAAATTTAAACAATATTTTTCACGAGAATTCAATAATTGACTGATTTATAAATAAAAATAATACCTCATGAATTCTCGTTGAACTATATTTTAAAAATACTGTATTTTCACAAAAAGGCACGAGGAACGCATATTATGAACGTGCCAACAGTATACCAACTTTTTAAATTCTTATAAGATATGACAAATAAGTTAATAGCTAAATTTGTTAACTTATTAACGGTCGGGAGCTCTGAATATCGAGAGATGACTACCGATAAGAGCATTGAAGGGAACGGTAGCGACAAAGACAGAGACAAACAGCCAAAAGACAGCGACAAACAGAAAGACAACCCGACGGACAGTAATAATATTTTCACAAAAGGCACGAATGGGACAAATGATGATAAAAGCAAAGGCAAAGAAAATGAGTCAAAAAATGTCAGCAAAAGTGAAGACAAAGACTCTGAAGTGAGTGAAGAGTTAGAGCGACAGAGAGACACAAACCGTATATTCACTAAACGTCCGGATAAGACAAATGAGAGTAAAAGTAAAGACAAAGAGTCTAAAGATAGTGACAAAAACAGTGAACACGAGGACGAAGACAAGTGTGCCATTTGTATGGAGAAGATAACCGACAAATGCCGGTCCACTACCTGTAGACACGAGTTCTGCTTCCAGTGTTTAGAGGAATGGATGCGAACTCACGGCGAGTGTCCCGTCTGTCGGAAACCCATACAACAAATGAGACACAACTTCAGGTCCAAAGAGAAGTACGAATCGATTCCACTCAGCAATGACTCGTCCAATAAGCCCTCCGGTTCCCAAAGTATATGGCGTCCACACCGAGTCTCTGTCGACGGCCATTCCATTCCTACCACTCCTTCAGCCTCGTCTCAGAGCTCCAGTGATAGCCAACACAAACATACAGTTTCTGATGATAAGACTACTAAGGGGTCGGAGGCGGGAACTAGTGGTTCAGGACAGACATCTACTGCTAATGCGTCTGAATCGGGAACATCTCATAGCAGTGGCTCCGGTAGTGAAAGTTCAGACACAGCATCGGTGGACAGCATTCAGGTGACAGAATACCGGCGAAGAATGAGAATCCGACGACTGTTCCGAAGGGAACGACGCCTCAGACGACTCCGAAGACAGAAAGAAGAGACCCGAGAAAAGTATGAGAGGTATGAGAGGAGAAGAGAGAGGGAAAGGGAGCGAAGGGGTAGAACTCGATCCCGAAGCAGAAGAGGCACCGGTAGACCACACACCAGAAGTTCAAGTCGTAGGTCTCGTCGCGGATAAGCAACTCTTTGTCCTAAAGATTAGTGATTTTGTGCCCAAATTTATCTCATTTTGTAAATTAAATGAAATTATAATTAAACGAAATATTATGCAGTGATTAATGAATTCATTTTGATTATACATATTTAATCATAAATATTGCATTAATTGATTGTACAGTATTTGTTTATACAGAAAGACTTGATTTCACGAATTAATTCAGTTTATAATAAATATTATCTTTCAATTCCAGTCATCAGATTATTTTTATCTAGTATAGTTTTTGCTGTACAGAAAATCAATTTTAATTTGCTAATAATTGCTCTAGAAATGTTCTGTCTTCTGGAGAATAATCAGGATCATTTGCTATAAATTCTCGTAAAATAGATTAATTTTATCATGGTTAGTTTAAGAATTATTAAGGTTTAACTGATCAATATTGTTACTGTGCATTTTCTATAACCAAGTCTAATGTATTTCAATGGGAAAACCTCTTTTTTGTAAACTCAAATAGCGCAGTTACCATGGTAGATTTCTACACCAAATAAAATTTTTTTACAAACCGAGAAGTTGGGGCTATAAAACTGTGAAGAGAGGATTAAGATTGGATTATCCGTTTTAGCGTAGCAAATTTCTTACCCATAAAGTTAACTAATTCCACGATTGTATAACTTATTGAAAACTAATAACAAATAATATTATGTAGTTTTTATATGTTTGACGTAAACACAATTCATAAGCAATGAGTGGAGTTTTAGACGGACATGGGATCAATTTAATGTCATTTCATGAAATTAGACAAATAATACACTAATAATTTGAATAGAAGTTAATTAAAGGTTTTATGACTTAAAAATTGAATATAAAATTGAAAGAAAATATTTATTATAAACTGAATTAATTCGTGAAATCAAGTCTTTCTGTATAAACAAATACTGTACAATCAATTAATGCAATATTTATGATTAAATATGTATAATCAAAATGAATTCATTAATCACTGCATAATATTTCGTTTAATTATAATTTCATTTAATTTACAAAATGAGATAAATTTGGGCACAAAATCACTAATCTTTAGGACAAAGAGTTGCTTATCCGCGACGAGACCTACGACTTGAACTTCTGGTGTGTGGTCTACCGGTGCCTCTTCTGCTTCGGGATCGAGTTCTACCCCTTCGCTCCCTTTCCCTCTCTCTTCTCCTCTCATACCTCTCATACTTTTCTCGGGTCTCTTCTTTCTGTCTTCGGAGTCGTCTGAGGCGTCGTTCCCTTCGGAACAGTCGTCGGATTCTCATTCTTCGCCGGTATTCTGTCACCTGAATGCTGTCCACCGATGCTGTGTCTGAACTTTCACTACCGGAGCCACTGCTATGAGATGTTCCCGATTCAGACGCATTAGCAGTAGATGTCTGTCCTGAACCACTAGTTCCCGCCTCCGACCCCTTAGTAGTCTTATCATCAGAAACTGTATGTTTGTGTTGGCTATCACTGGAGCTCTGAGACGAGGCTGAAGGAGTGGTAGGAATGGAATGGCCGTCGACAGAGACTCGGTGTGGACGCCATATACTTTGGGAACCGGAGGGCTTATTGGACGAGTCATTGCTGAGTGGAATCGATTCGTACTTCTCTTTGGACCTGAAGTTGTGTCTCATTTGTTGTATGGGTTTCCGACAGACGGGACACTCGCCGTGAGTTCGCATCCATTCCTCTAAACACTGGAAGCAGAACTCGTGTCTACAGGTAGTGGACCGGCATTTGTCGGTTATCTTCTCCATACAAATGGCACACTTGTCTTCGTCCTCGTGTTCACTGTTTTTGTCACTATCTTTAGACTCTTGACTTAAATTATATTTACGAGATATAATATAACTGACAGTTAACACTATAAATCATAAGAATTTTAGTTGTATTTTGTATTATTTATGTGCATCAAAGTTATAATACGATATGTTTTTTCAGATTGCGATCGACTTATACAATATAAATCCTAAGGGATTAGTTGAATTGAAGGAAATTATTGTTTTTCTATATTTTATTCAAATATGTTTTAAAATAATGTTATTTATTCATAAAATGGAAATAAGTTTTACAATAAGATTGTGAACAAAATCACAAATAATAGTGTTTTGATATTTATTTGAATATAGAAAAAGTTTAGAAATAAATTTATTTTTAGAAGTCAATTATTCTGAGTCAAGAATTCATAAAGTTTTGTCAAATGAAAGCATATTTCCGATTCTGAATATGATTTCTAAAACTGCTAAATAAGAGATCAATGAATTGGTTACAAAACAGGTTGTATTTGAATGGATTACATGTCGGTGGGTCGGGAGCTAAACAAACATTTAATATAATACTATAATATCATGAATGAGAGGTTTTCATTAAAACATAATTTTGATTCCCTAGAGATCAGAGTTGTAAATAAAATGATATATTATTTTATTAATAAAACAATAGAATAAAGCAAATATTAATATATTTGGGTTTACTCTATTATGTTTTACTTAAATTATTAAAAACAAATTTCCAATGAAAATATAATTTACTAAAAACATTATCTAAATATAATCTTAAGCTATTGTAACCACAAAGTAGGATAAGTTGCTTAAAAATATAAATACTTTTTGACATAATATGTATATTATACTGTATATCAAAAATAAAGTGAATTCATAAATATATTTACAGCATTTATTAAACAATTATCAATTATCAAGAATTAAATACAGTACATAAGTTTTAACAATGTTATAAGTTTGTTACAATACAAGTACACAATATGTCAGTATAAAAGTCACACTATAAATGTTTGACATTTAAATTATTGATTCTCAATAGTTAACAAATTTATATACTAATAAACAATTTGTATACTTATTTAAATATACATAATGAATATAAATTTTAAAATTCACACACATTTGTTTGAGTTTAAACAAAATATATATTCTTATACTTTCTCAATGAATAAATGCCAGAATTGAGACAAGAATTTGAAAATAGATTCAATATTTAGAGACAAACCAAAGCTATCAATATCTGAAGCGATTGCGATCTCTTGTGCGACACTTATATACATTCAAAACAATGACCGAAAGGACGGCAATAATGGGGACAACGAAGAGGAGCCACAGCCAGAGGAGAGACGTCGGCGTCTCAAAGACAATGTGAACGCAGAGATACAAATCGGACGACTGCTCCTCATATGTCAACTCACAGACACAGTGACCGCTCCGACACACTCTCTTGATGTCCCAGTCCTGACACTCCCTGTCCTCTCGACAGCTCGACGGTTCACACGTTTTGTTGGATTCATTGAACTTGAAGTTTGGAAAACAGTGACACTCTTTGATCTCAACGTTTTGTAGGGACGGCACACACAGCGAACGCCTGTCCCATACGGACCGACAGTATTGGTTGTCGTGACAGAAGCGCTGGTACTGTAGGTCTCCCGACGACACTGGACTCACTTGAGTGCCGCTAATTGTATGGATTGTATAAGAGTTTAATATAATCAGTATATAAAAGGCTATTCTGTCGTCCATTTTCAGTTGTCTAATATTTTTTCATAGTTTTCGATAACATCTCCAAAGTAACCTAATCTTTGCTCTTATTTTACTCTTCACTTATTTAATCAGTTTTTAAGTATTTATTAATTAATTCTCTTATCAGTTCTTATAAACAAAAAAGTTGAGTGAAAATAAAAAGACAAATTTGTTGAATGAAAACATTTTTATCATCATTTTTAGTCAACTCATAGACATGTTTCAATTGAATGCCTGATCAGTGGTTTACTTCTTAGTGGACGACTTCCTGCGGCTGATTGTCTGCGATGTGAGCGACGGGTTGGACGGGAGGGACAGGTTGGGCGGGAAGGACAGGTTGGACGGGCTGGACGGGCGCTCTCATGGTGATGATATCTGAGCGACAGGTCGGACACGTCTGTTGCCTTCGGAGCCAATTCTTGAGACAAATCGTGTGAAACATATGTCTGCAAAAGAGTCGTTTGGCGGATACGACTGATTTGATTTCGTCGCGACAAACGGCACACACATTGTCTTCAACTATATCTTCAGCCTTTGGGTTCGGGAAGCTATCCATCCGAGAGAGCGCCTGTCGACTGTGGACAGCCTTCCAGAAGAAATCCCTCACTTCTCTATTGATAAAAAATTCTTTATTTTGAAAAATGTTTTTAAGATTATTGTATTAAATGAGTAAAAACCTAAAGTTGTCAGCAAAGGCTCTAATGATAAAAACTGGCAAAATCTTCATATGAAACATAACTGCCATTACTATGAGACGGACCACCAGTTTGACGGCAGAGATGACAAGATTCACAGAATCTGAATAAACAACTCTCTCTTCCCATTCATTCTCTCCGGTATTCCTTTCAATGCATTCGAGAATATATTCAACAAATACATTGATTGTCGTCAACAGTAGTATTGAATACTATTGTATTCATAGTATACATACAAAGTAAATAAATTTTTAATAATTAATATTTTGTTCATCAAATTATTGAATATATTTTTACCTCAAATATATACAAAACTTCAATAGAAAGGCCCGATTTGTAGATTCTGGTGACTGATACAGATATCTGATAGACATCTACTGCTCCCAAATATAACAAAAGNTTCTAAACTTTTTCTATATTCAAATAAATATCAAAACACTATTATTTGTGATTTTGTTCACAATCTTATTGTAAAACTTATTTCCATTTTATGAATAAATAACATTATTTTAAAACATATTTGAATAAAATATAGAAAAACAATAATTTCCTTCAATTCAACTAATCCCTTAGGATTTATATTGTATAAGTCGATCGCAATCTGAAAAAACATATCGTATTATAACTTTGATGCACATAAATAATACAAAATACAACTAAAATTCTTATGATTTATAGTGTTAACTGTCAGTTATATTATATCTCGTAAATATAATTTAAGTCAAATAATATGTCTCAGATTATTAAATACAGAGATTAGGCGCGGATTGGTTTTATTGTATCATATGTGGACACAAGTCACTTGATTACAATTCAATGAATGTGCCACTAATTAATAACCCTTTCATTAAATGACTTGTGACCACATTAAGACTTGCGACCTTTCACATAAATTCACTAATCCCAGTATTTAATAATCTGACACTTTTTCTGTTACAATTGTAACTTCCGTGTATTTCATAAGAGTTTTATTATTATGGTTTATTTTTATTACCGTAAATCCAATATTTAACATTTATAATATAGAATTTCAAATCAATTTCAAATCCTTTTGTCTTCAAAAGTGGTCAAATATGTCAAATTTAAGCCAATTATTAATAATGTTTTAATAATTGTTTGTAAATCTGAAAATAAGTCAATATTTAATTAAAATGTGAATTAATTGCTAAAGACATTTTTAAAACAACGTGTAACATACAACAATGTTTTAATGTTAGACATGCCTTTTATTTTACAAGGTAATCAAGCATGCATGTAAATATTAACCAGACAAGTGGCAGGTCATCTCATATGATATAATATTCAACATACAATTGAGTCTTGGAATCACTCGACTGTATAGTGCTGTGAAATTTCAGAATATATTTTCAATGAGTTAATTCAGTGGATTTTCTTTTAAAGGCTAATTAAATGCTAAAATTTTATTTAAACAAACTGTAGTCAAAAGCTATTTTTAGTGATTTTAAACATTCAAATCATATGATTATATCTTCTGATCTCTTATATCTGTTTCGCATAAAAATGAATCTCAAAATGTTATCTCTTTTATAAACAAAATCCGATTCATTTAAATAAACTGATGCCAAATATAAGATGATATATGATAAGTAATGTTTCAAATGTCTTAATTTGCCCAAGGTTTGATAAACCTTAGCATTAGTTGCATAAAATGCAAAATAATTTGCATTAATATAATTGAGTGTTTCGTTGAATTCAATTAAATGTAATGTATATGTATATGTATAAAGTATTTATAATATAATATTTTTTTATGATTACCAATATGTATTTATAATCAGTTTTTGTTATATATTTTCTTATGTGTTTATTGAATTTATTGTCATACAATCACAAAAAATACAAAAACACTCGCATTGAAAGCCAATGTATTCCCAAAAAGGGATTGGTTTTGACTTTTAATACAAAAGAATACTATTTTGTTGAATGCATTTATTATCAAATAATATTATAAATTAAATCAAATTATTAATTATTAATAAATTTTAATTTAATATTAAAATATTGTTGAATAATAAATGGGTTATTATTACTAACATATTGATATTATCATTTTCATTTATGTAATTATTAGTAATTATTAAATATATTTAGATAAGGGTTCTAGTTAAATATTTATTACTTAATAAGTATAAATTTAAAAATTATAATAATAAGCTAATTTAAGTTTGAAATACTGTTTAATTCACTATTTTTATAATTATATTTATATTTATATTTAATAAACGATATTCAATATTAATAATTTTCAATAATAAGGCTTAATTGATATATTTTCTGAATTAAATGAATGATTTTTTACAAAAATAATTTTAAATAATCTTTCTATACTATAAATAGCGGATAATTGAGACTTTGTATAAAATTTAGTTGGGAAATATTTAATTGATTTATATCAAAAAGTTTTTAAATTATAATTCTAAGAAATGAATTTGTATTTAAATTTGTTTTTAGTTTTTCCAGGCATTCCGTAATCTGATACTCAGAATTTACTCGTCAACTAATCAACTGTCAAAATCATATAAAAAATAAATCTATAGATATATTATTTAAGAAACAAAATAATAAAAACACCTTCACTTCGCTATTTCAGTTAATATACCCGAAAAGTCTGTACTAATGTATTATAGACAAAAAGTAAGAAATAAGTTTATGGTCACATTGATCTTCACATCAAATAAATATTATATTAATATATATGTCACTCAAACACTCAATTCATTACTGGACTTATAATTCAATTTTTATTTCTATTATCTCTAACTATTTGAGTCTTTTGTATACAGAATATTCTTGAGTTAGAGACACAGTTCTCGTTATTAAATCTGTTGTATATTAGATTAGATTTGTATTAAAAATTCTTTTCATACCTAAGGATTCAACAATTCATCGATCATATGATATATTATATGTATTTATAACTTTCTAAATGTATTAATTATTTTTAAATTAGATTCCTTTAAAACTGTGTCTAAATATATACATTTTTATTAATTTTATTATATTTAATATTTCTATTGTCTTATGTTATAAATAACTCCGACAACTATATTAGGTCTATAGTGACACGACATTTATGATTTTCATTCATATTTTGTTTTTATTTCGAAATATAAGTTTCACTTGTTTTTCATTTTTATATTTTATAAATCGGTTTAAATTCAAGTTTCTTTAGCATCAGATCAATATTAATATTAATATTTGTTTAAAAAAGTCAAATCTAATACACGAATGTTTTTATGCTATAAATTGTCAAATAAATACAAATCTCACGCTGAGATACGTTTCGTATATATCAACTGAATTAATATAAATCAGTTTTAGAGTCGAAAATATTGTTTGCAAAAAAATAAATGCGAATTTTCAATTTTTGTTAACCTTTTGATTATTGATATTTTGAGTTTACTTTGATCTTTCAATTTACGCCAAAATTTTGATCAAAAAAATTCTCAGACTTTAAAGAGAATTCTATACATAATTTTCATTTATTTTACTCGTTATTCACAGAATACCCTGAATATTAAGTGCTCTATAAATTAAATTTAATTGATTGTAATTTATAAACATTAACACTTATAAACAAATTTAGTATAAGTACAGAGCCTGTTCGGTATAACTATGAACAGTAATTATTATTATAAAGCCATTTTTAATATAGTTAAAACAATTTGTAAATATTGGCCACATCCCTTGACTACCAATCTGCACCGGTATTTCCAATTTATGAATGTCCTCTTAATTTAAAATTAATAATATTATCAATTTAAGACTATTTAACATTAATTTTTAAGAAAAATTCAATGTTTTAGTCGTATTCTTATTGGTCAGTACTCAGTCAAATAATTTAAAGTAGTCCCTCCTTAGAATCGGGTTTAATGTGATTGAACTCCAAATAATTACTAAAAATTTATATTCATTTTAGACCCTGATAAATGCCCTTTAATATGATATATAATACATACATCTATTTGAAAGAATCAAAAAGCTGAAATAACAATAACAATTTGAATAACAATTTGAGCAATAACAATTTGAATTTGTGCATAGGTATACCAATCAGGCATCTGTAGATGCAAACAAAATTATATACAAATTTGTGTCAATTTTAGAAAAACATGAATATTTTAGTATTTTATTACCAAGAATTAATTTGTTTAAAAAATTCCTGGAAATAATGGCCAAATAAAACGATATAATGATATAAATGACATTATTTTTTAAAATGAAAATAACCTAATCTACATATTATACGATGAAATCCGATTTGATCTCAAAGATATGGATAACATGTATAAGAGAGCAGAAAATAGTTCTTTGTTTTGACATCATTTGCACTCATCTCTGATGACAATCGTTAGAATAGAGCCCAGAATCGCACCGACACTTCAAGGGATTACCAAAACGCCAGTCAATACTATGTCTGTATAGTCTGTATATAAAAACTAACGACAAAAATAAATACTTTCTTTTCGCACAATGTCTCGTAAAACATATTTTACTTATTTTAAACATTTTATATTTAAAATATAATATTAGAGTATAATAATAAAATGCTATTAAGTTAATATTATATAATATTACGGTATATGATTATAAAAATGTTTTTACAATTTCGTGATATGTGTTGAACTTTTATATGACATCCCATATGAACCATATTTATGACAACAATTTTAAAAACAATTTTAAAAACAATTGGCACCCAAACCATAATATAGCTGACCAATCATTGAAATGTCTATACCTGTATTTACATTTAAATGTATATTTAACATGAATTCTAAGAATATGTTTATTTTTACCAAAAACAGTAAATAAGTGTAGAATATAATAAAAAATCATTTTATATAGAATTATAAAATGAAGTTTTGAAAAGCTTTATTGTAAACATAAAATTATATAACATCTTGTATATTTGTGTACTGCTATCAAGGTTTTCACTTATGATAAAATATAAATGTTTACTAAATTCTTATACAAATTCTATGTATGTATTGGAAGAATGAGAAATATAGTCACTTCATAGGAACAATGTGTATGATATTTAGGGCAAAATATTTAGTATCATATTATTATATAGTATTATATTATTAGTAACTTATTAAACTACTTCTAATGTCAATCAATTTATTAATAAATGGATTTCAATGCTTGCTTCAGAATCAAAACTTACTCAAACTTTTCATTTTCTACTTATGGCAATTAAATATATGACAAGTTGTCAAAATATTTTCTACTGTAGACATTAAATAATCAGATTAAGTTTTCAAACATTCAGACTTATAGAGTTAATAATCGTTTCAAATAATAAACAAAGTACCTGTACAACTTGCTTGACAGGTCTAGTCAATAGGAATAGCCATAAATATTGTGGTCTAGTATAATATTGTTATACATTCAAAAGAATATAAAGAATTTTTTATAATTGACCAATTTATGACAATACATATTGACCAGACCTGTCAGGCAAGGTGTACAGGTACTTTGTTTATTATTTGAAGCGATTATTAACTAATTATTATATAAATAATTCACTAATATTGGAGAATCAAAACTATTTTCACCTATACATTTATACTACAGGTAATTTAAGTGAAATTATAGATTTTTATGGAAATTTGGTTTTATAACATAGTCGGAATTTACTAAATAATTATATACAAATTAAAAATATTCTGCAAATTATAACGAGAATCTCTATGTAGTAGATGTAGTCATACTGTATAATTGAATGGCAAAACAACTGTAAGGCATATAATTATGTTGTTATTGAATATAATATTCAATTGAATGGGTTTTTCCAACAATTCATTACTTTTTACATGTGTTGATCGCAGCAATATTTTGACAGTTTGGCAAAACCTATTCACTAATTCTTTACTGACATATCATTGACATAATACCGGTGCCCATTCACTAGCATGCCCCAGACTTGTTAAATATAACCATGGATGATCACAGAATTATTTCATAATGGGTATTGCTATATTATGATTTTATAAAACGCTAGACAACTAAGTGATTATCAAATGAATATAAAGTTAATATTGATGTTTTATGGTTAATGTATTTGTAACAGGTTTTGTCTAACAGTCAATACTAAGCACCGCTTGTTATTGTGTGCAAACATATGATGTCATCCATTGTTGATTATCAAATGAATATAAAGTTAATATTGATGTTTTATGGTTAATGTATTTGTAACAGGTTTTGTCTAACAGTCAATACTAAGCACCGCTTGTTATTGTGTGCAAACATATGATGTCATCCATTGTTTTCTATGGCAAGGGTTTCAGACGCCCACATAGTATTGACTGACATTTATCACAATTAATACTATAAATAAATATATAAAAGATTAAATTCAATTAAACTTACATTTTACTAAAATATGAGGCACCCCTCCCCTCCCTTCATCTATGACGCCAATAGTGTCAAAGAGCTGAACGTATAATTTATAGCTTTTATCTTGGTAATATAATTTATTGAATTCAATTCTCTATATAGCATCTATATAGATTCTATAAATCTGCTTATTCTTACAGTTAGAGTATTCACAAAATGTTACTACAATATACTCATATAGTAAAAATGTTCAATATTTTAAATATTATATATTATTCCAGCACTAAATTTAAATAAATATTATTACTTATTTTACAAGTTGTCCCTGATCAGGAAAAAATAACAGACACGTTTTCCAAAACACTAAAAAGTATTTCAATTGTGCATGAATTGTATTAAGTTATTAGAAGTTAATAATCGTTTCAAATAATAAACAAAGTACCTGTACAACTTGCTTGACACGTCTGGTCAATAGGAATAGACATAAATATTGTGGTCAAGTATAATATTGTTAACATTCAAAACAATATAAAGAATTTTTTTTATAATTGACCTCAATATTTATGACAATACATATTGACCAGACCTGTCAGGCAAGGTGTACTTTGTTTATTATTTGAAACGATTATTAACTATATAAGTTTAACAGTTTAAGCCTTACATATATTGAATAAGTTTTGTAAAGAATTGTAATAAATGTGCTGGTTGGCAGTGTTTAACAAGGTTCACACGCACCCATAACATTTTTATTAACTTATATATAATCTGAACTACATAACATTGCAAACTAAATTGATCGGAATAGTGTAAAAATATTTGCAAACTTCTCCCACACATCTACAGAATCGTGGAAAAGCTATAGAATAGTGTTGTTTGTACTTAATTCGTGAAATTCTGTATATTCTGTATTAAGACATATAAGATACTTTATAGCCATGAAAGAGTTAATTATAGTGAAGTTAATTAAATCAATAAAATAATAATTCAATACTTCATATAAAGCTATTTTATCAATTAGGCTACAAAACATACGTTAACTAAAGTTGTTATTTTCAGTTAAATAAATCATATGAACTGTTCTCTTATTTAATAAATTTAACACTTTTATAGCCATTGAATATAAAAGGTATTATACTTATACTAAATTCGATATTAATACAAACAGGTTACAAACGTGAATAAAATAACGTAAAGAGAAATTAACCTAAAAGATTTGTTCATAATTTAAATATATAGCAAACTATGTTTTAACTTTATTTCCCAAAATGAAATTACGGTTCAAAGCATATAATTATTACATTTAAAATATATATGTACTTTAAGTTTAAATGATATTTTTGAAGCTTTTATATAAATCAATAAACTATTACCGGCTTTTATATGCAATAACTGAGAATTAAATTAATTTATATGCCACCCTGCTCATATATTAAACCAATGAGGCGAAACACGTGTTTCACAAATGATAAAAACGGCTGAGAATGTGTGCGATTATAAGGGTAACCAGGTCTAATTTAAATATAAAAGTTACTCATTATGATTGTGTTCCTTACAAAAAAAACTGGACGAATGAAAATGCATACAAAATTATGTGCAAATTTTTAACACATCTTAATTGCATATTCTTGAGAATTATTAATATAAACTCTTCAATAAATTTAAAACATTAATTTTTTCTTATGTGATTTCCCCGTCCGGTATTTAGTATATTTGCTAAATTCAACATAATCATACTGTAGTAAACAATAAATTTTGTATACTTGGTTAACGTATTACTGGTTAAACACATTGAGTGGATCCGATGTAAGACAAGTGTATCAAACATTTTGCTAAATATTACACACGGAATACAAATGCAAACTTTAGTGTTAAATTGAATGTAATTATTACTGAGATATGTGCCAAAAACAAACCATTGAATTCTTATAAGTTAAATGGACACTACTATTGGTTATTATTCATATGATTAGGCTTTATATTAAAATCTAATCAA
>CAJPVJ010001685.1:0-15407 GCA_905397405.1 Oppiella nova | reverse complement strand
CGCTTAGACCTCTCTAACGGATCCAGGCCTAGGAGTGTAGAGTAGGTGGGTGCCGTGCATACCTTTCCATATGGACTCAACAGGGTATTGACATTATTCAGGCCCCAGAGCTCGGTGTCGATGAGAGTGCCGTCCAAATCAAATATCACGTGAGTTATGCCATTGATATCACTGTTAATTGTTTCACACATTGTATGAAATTATAGTTTTTAAGACCTTTTTCAGAGATATTATTGCAATTTTGAATCAAGTATTGCACTTAAAACATACAAAATTATTATTTAATATATTGTAAATGTCGGAGCTTTTCAAACGCTATTTAATTTGAGTACAAAATGTTTTATCATTTGTTTGTTTGAATACAGAGTTTTTATCATTTTAAATATTATGTTTGCCTTAAAGTAACATTTTATTGCCGGTAATTGTATTTAGAGGTCTCACTAATGGTGATCAGGAATATTTCATAAAGTTGTTCAAACTTTGTTACTAAATATACTTACATTTAAATTATTAAAAATCATTGAATACTTTTAGACAAATTAAAAATTATTTTTTCATTAAAATCTATAAATTAATTTACTTAATAAATATCATATATAATTTCTCAATATAATGCATATTTCGATACATAAATGTAAAAATGTCTTAACATTGACATTAATTGCTGAGATAATTACAGTGCAAAGCCTATTCACATAAGTATTACTGTATGTTGTATTGTATAGAGTCCGATGTCCTTGTCTTATATAAAGTGGTTTTTATCAGTAATTTTATTACATATTAAACTCAAAATATCTATTGATTGATGTATTTGACAGTTATTTAATTGAATAACAATAATCTCCAGTTCCCTTTCATTCACACTCCGGACACCCTATTGGTAACAATAATTATTATGACAAATACTGTACAAAAATATGTACTTTTATAGGTTATTACTACTAAACCACTTCATAATGGACTTTATTATATAATATTTGTTATAAATATTTGATATATAATTGTTTGAAATATGTATTGATTAAAAATAGGATCTAATATTTTATATCACTTTTAAAAGGCATAATTGTTTGACATTTTAAAAACACTATTATTTTGTAGAGTTATACATTTGCTAAATATATTTTTGGTAATAAATTTAAATTTTGTTTTATAAACAGCGATTATAATAGTATGCAAAATTTTCCCATTAACACGAATAAAATTTTATTTAAATATCATTATAAAATAAGTTAGTGTTAAAAATAAATCTTAAGATGCTACCTAAAAACAATTACCTTGCATAAAATTAATAGTACTGTATTCGTAAATAAATATTTCCAAATTTATTAACTTTTAGGTTATTAACTGGTATTATTTATTAATAACAAACTTAAAAAGTATTATGTATTTTTACAATTGTTTATATATACTTTTTATTACAAAACCCTTTAACTATTTTTAAATATCATAAATATTACAAATATAAATGTAATGCACAATACTGTATTATGCTTAATACCTGTATATCATTTAATGTAAAAGGTTATCATAACATACAGTACATGAGATCCCGTAATAATAATTGCATATTTGTATATCAAGAAATGATTTCAAATAAATATTTAATTACTTATAAAAGGACTTAACAGTGAATTAAGATTTGAGGAAAAACTCTTATCAGAGAAAATAACACAAAGAATTTCAAACAAAAAATATAATGAAAACCTTTTAGTAAATGATAAAATCATATAACGGAATATTATTGTCAGGTATTTATTTACACAAAAATAGTGCATAAAAGTGATACCAATATTAGTATTAACATACACTGCTAATTGTTTGACATTTTTTTCGGTAGTTTTTATCAATAATAAGATTTCATATCTTTGTAGAAAACAGAGTTTGTTTAAGAGTTGTGGAGTCAAACATAATTATGGCATTTCTAGTGGAAAGCCTACGTTGTTATGAGGTTTATCTATGAGTTTTGGTGGCGAGGAGTGGATATACCTATTTTGATACCTGTATTGCACACCTTATCATACATAATACCACTTCTCTCTCTCTCTCTCTCTCTCTCTCTCCTATTTTAAACGACAACTCCTTTTTATATCATATATTATGCACTAATTATTAGCGAAAAAATAGTTGTGTTCATGATCTCAATGGACTGTTAAATGTATCGTACATTTGGATGACTAATATATGGTGTTATTTATTATTAGTTTACAATTAATTTGATATCAAACCGAGAGTGAGAATAATTAGTGCCAAAACACACTTTTCAAACTATTTTGTAGTTCAGTATTTTATACACTATTTACACAAATAGTGCCCTTTTTTATAAAGTACTTCATTTCATACAATTGTGGGAATGGGATGCTGTGGTTGTTCGCTGTATGCGTCCACTATTACAGCGGGAATATTTACCTTGGTGTGTTGTTATTTTGTTTATAATTATCATGAATATTTTTGATGGATATGGATATATGACTTATAAATTATATTTTCAATGATAGTTGGATTGCATAGCATACCTGCCATTTGACATATACTTACTCATCGTAATAACGAGCAAAGATTTCGCTAAAGACAAAAATGTAGACTTATTGTACGAGCTCAAAGATAAAAATGGTGAAAATAAAGCATACACTATGAACTATAAAATTAATCTCATTCATCACTATTATATCATTAGTATTCATATCATTGTTGGCTATTAAAATCGCCATCCGGGTCATTTGGTTCTTCACGGCAATAGCGCTGTTTGTGGGAAATGCGGTCAGTATTTGTCACACTATTAGACAATAATTTATTTCTAATTACAATATATTATATAATATACTGTATATACAGAAAGAGTATAAGAAATGTCTGCAAAGTTGGCAATTCCTAACCGCTGCCAGAATTGTCTTTGCCATCGCCACCTGTATCTATGGCATTGTGAAACTGGAGGTAAGTGCTAACCGATCGTAAAAAATTGTATGTGGTTAAAAAAATATACTACCCATGCATAATAGCTAATTACTGCTAATAACTCATTGATTTATAGTTTATTCCTGTAATAACCAAGTTATGTTTTTTATCAGGATGACATGCAGAAGTTGTTTAAGGATTTCGATCCCAAGAAATTGGAAAATTACAAAGAATATATCGCCAAGTTTATCCTGATGATTAACTTCATAGAGTTGGGCCCTATTTGGTGGATCATATTTGTAAGTCGATGGCCAAACTTAGGGCTAATTTTTGACTCCATGTCCTATATATAAGATTCCTTTTCACATTTTATCCCCATCAATTTAGTTCTGTTTTAACCAAGCTATTAATTATAGTAGTAAATGTAATTTATTTTGCATCCCTTTCCTCACCCCCGGGGGAACTGTAGATCGCGTTCATGATATTCGTGTTCAGACGGTCCCAGGAGATCGACACCAGGAAAGTGTCTCAAGTGAATCAATGGGGAAACTTCGGGAACTCATCGCAGGCTAACGGGAACGCCGCCAACGCCAGACCCCAGTCCTCAGCACTGGCACACCCCGTGAGCCTCACCCAAGAGCCCAATCCTTTCACTCACCACCGCGAAGAGGACACCAATAATAACAATAAGCGACAGACAGAGGCACCGGTAGCCTCTTTCCAGCCGGCCCGCCAACCAGACAACTACCCGCCCGTCCGACAACCGGACCCCTACCAGCCCCCAGCCTACCAGCCCACCCATCAGCCGGAAAGTTACGTAACGCCAACCCCGTCAGCGCCGGAACCTTCGGTGCAACCGATACTACAGATCAATGAAGTGATTGCTATACCCCGGGTCACTCTGGCACCCAAACCCACTGTAGCGCCCAAACCCTATACCTCCACCACCGCAGCTAATGTCCATCGATATGAACCTAATTATGACAACCGGGGCGTGAAATACGGGTCCAATTTGGCCCAACGGAGCAGTTATTTAGAGTACGATAGGGAACGGGAGGCCCAACGGGCACCCAAACGTAACAATAGCTTCAATACGGCTCAACCATATCAGCAAAGGTCTCGCAATTACTACTCGTATGATAATAGGGGTTATCATAGCAGCGAACAGGACCTCAGGGGTGACCAGTATCCGGGGTTAGTTAAGAGGCCGTCCACTCGACGCAATTAAAATGGTGTTTAAGTTTGTTTGTGGAAATTATTTTACCTGTATGCTTTTGAAAAGTATTTGTGTTTCTAATCATGTATTTATTGAAGTAATGTTTTTATCAATTCATACCAAAAAATGTCAATTTTGTATTAATTTTATGTTTAATAAACAATTTATGAACAAATTATTTAAGAGTTTCTGTATTTTAATAATACTTTTCATCGAGTGTTCAAATATATGTATAAAACTGAAAGTAATCTCAAAGTTTGAGTGAAAAAGTTTTTATTGCTATAACTTTTAGCAATACTGTACTTATCAAGAATTAGTCATGAATTCAATACAACTTTTTTCTATTCAGTCAAAAGTTTTAGCTATATTTTTACGACAATTGGAGATTAAACAGTATTTATCGCAACTAGCAAAAAAGTATTTCACACTTTAATCTCTCATTTCGTAGCCAATAGTTACAATCAAAAGCCGATTAAATCAATGGTATTAACGATTTCTATGTTTAAATGAAACCTCAACGCAAGTCCTGTTTGCGATAACTGTTTTCCTAAATAACACATTAATCGCTATACAATTCACTGTAAATGCACACCAAATGCGTGAATAGATCCCTTTATAATTAAAATTGATTTTATGGATTGATTTCTAATCACAAAAACAAAACATGGGTTTCGATATCAACCGCTTCCGGGAGTCGGATATCAAAGCGGAGTTCATTTGTCCCATTTGTCGGGACATCCTCGAGGATCCCCTACTCGTCCAGACCTGTGAACACGTCTTTTGCCGGAACTGTATCGACCAATGGCTACGGGAAAGCCAACAAAAGTCGTGTCCCATCGACCGGCAAGAGATCAGCGATGAATCGCTGAGACCTCCGCAGCGGTCGTTCAAGAATCTGATCCAAAGTCTACTGATTTCATGTGATTTTGTGGCCAATGGGTGTCAGGAATGGATCAAAATCGACGAACTGCCCGCCCATACCAGTGCCTGTAATTACAATCCAGTGATTATGGTTCAAGAGATTGAATGCCCGGCTAATTGCGGGGCAATAGTCAGACGGTGTGACAGTACTGATGACCACAATTGTGTGATATATCTCAAGAAAATCATTGACAGCAATAGGGATAGTATGGAAGAGTTGTGTCAAGAGAACAAACGCCTGACCGATGAGTTCAATGCCCTTAAGACTAAATATAATCACCTGAAGGACGAGTACGAGGAGGCGATGAATCATTCATTGACAGCAATAGGGATAGTATGGAAGAGTTGTGTCAAGAGAACAAACGCCTGACCGATGAGTTCAATGCCCTTAAGACCAAATATAATCACCTGAAGGACGAGTACGAGGAGGCGATGAATCAATTGAAACACTTTTGCATAGAAAACAAGAAGTTTTCCATAGATTTAGCAAATAGTGAACAGAAACTATCAGACAATACGGAAAATCTCTGCAAATTAAACGAAAACAATGCCTCGAAAGTGGTAACCATTGAGACACTGAAGACCAAAGTGGAAAGTCTTCAGAAAAACAACGAGACATTGATTCAGATGTTGAGCACACGGGACACCACCACCGCCACTGATTCCAATGATAACTGCCATCAAAACTATAGCTCAGAGCTATTATCACTCATGAGTGCGGGCGAGAAATCACCACAAATAGAGGGAACAATCTCTGGTGACATCACAATCACCACATCCATGGAGAACAAACAACTGGTCGACGCTCTCATCAATAGACACCAATTGTCTAACCGTCGAGTGATCACAGCTATGCTGTCCATAGACAGGGGTCTGTTTGCTCCCTCGGCGGTCAGCTATGCCTTACACCACATCCGGTCCGTAGGCTACGGCGCCCATACGGGTCCGGCTACCTATGAGGCAGCCCTACTCCAGTTCCTCGAGCCGCACCTGACCCCCAGTTGTAAAGTGCTGGATATCGGGTCGGGAACTGGATATCTGACAGCTTGTATCGCATCTATGGTCGGACCCAAGGGTCGAGTGATTGGTGTGGAGCACATCCCACAGTTGGTCCAGCAGTCCATCGAAACCACTGACAAACACTACCCGCAGCTGAAAGGGTCGGGCGTTATGAAGATATACTTAGGGGACGGCAGGTTTGGACACTCATCTGAGGGACCCTATGATCTCATATTCATTGAGCCGCTGACAAGACGTGTGCCGCAGAAGCTGGTCGACCAGTTGAGGGCCGGCGGCAGGATTGTGGTGCCTATCGGTGCCCGAGAAAAGGACATCAATCTGGAGCTGTTCACCAAACAGGCCAACGGAGAGGTGGTCCGACTCGTGCTGTGCGATGATTGGCTGACCAGTTGAGGGCCGGCGGCAGGATTGTGGTGCCTATCGGTGCCCGAGAAAAGGACATCAATCTGGAGCTGTTCACCAAACAGGCCAACGGAGAGGTGGTCCGACTCGTGCTGTGCGATGATTGGCGGCTAATGCAAGAGAATACACCGGATCTGCTCGAAGACCGGAAGTTGCAGTTGAGGTCCGGTTGGAAGCTTAGGCTCGGCTTCTGATGCGGTCATCACTTTCTGAAGCGACACATCCCTGAGTGATGTCTGAAGCGTTTCACCGAAAAAATCACTTTTAATTTCGATAACCATTTAAAACATAACAAAATAAATACAATTAATTGCAATAATAATAAAACAATTCATTCATTAATACATAAACTCCGAGACATTGAGTCCACACAAAGACATTAAAAAATAAAATCCAATAAATTAGTAAACTATCAAAAAAATCATCACAAAAAACGCCAATTCGTGTCCGCATTGCAGACATTCCTCGGCATTAAGACTAATGAATGGTATAATGAGTATTGAACTGATCCGGGAAGAGGTGGTGATAATCAACGGCAACCCTCTATGACCACACTTTCCACATGAGAGCCATTGTCTGGTTACTGATCTGCGGACCAAACAGTGGGTTGAGTTGAGCCAAGTATGTGGTCAACCACATGGCGTAACAGCAAACTGATCCGGCCATCAGCATCAGCTTCATGATAGGTCTGTGCGGTGACTCCGGCAGGAATATAGGCGCCACACCTCCTATGCCGCCGAAGATTAGCGTAAACAAGAGGAATATACCGAAACCCATGGCCACCGATAGCTCCAGAAGGTGTCAAATGTGTTGAGGATGTGTTCAGATGACTCTTCGCGTGTCTGTGAGGCTGTGGTCTATGTGAGGATCAATTCATCGCTCAATTGAGACCACAATTCAAGTGACAATTCAATCGCTATTTTACAGACACTTATGACAACACAAACTGAGGGATCGTTTGCTAATCGCGTAACGTATGCGTCAATGCAATCGCCCACTTGCTGTTAAACTTCACTCGTTCATAAAACCCATTAACTGCACACGTATTACGGCTACAGTTAACACATTTACTCACAAAATAATTATTTCAACACTCAATGCAAACCAATATCACAGATGTTATAACAATACCATCCCTTTCAGTGATAAACACAAACACAACATAACAGTACGTATTGTCCGTCAAAGCCGTGGATCAGCTCTTGGATGTCTTAACCGCTTATACGAACCCCTCGGTGGACATGGAGGACGACTTGAAGAGCCACTACGACTGCATTATCACCGGGACTGGACTGACGCAGTCGGTGGTGGGGGCGGCGTTGGCCAGAGTCGGCAAAAGTGTGTTTCATTGCGACCAAAACCACTTCTACTCACAGGAGTGGCAGTCCATGAACTTCACGCACGCCGTCAACTGGTGTCACACCACACATACCGGTGCCGCCATCGATGGCGAATCGGGTGCCAGTGCTCGCCATCAACCCCTACCCGCGTCCACACACCCGGACCTACGACTGCTGAGGGATCGGGAGCTGTACCGCAACTGCCGAAGAGGTGATGTCGTGTCAAATGTGTGCCAAATATCCTATTTATGCGATGAGGACGCGCCGGACGTCACCCCAACAGCTCCTGTCGCTCCCGAAGAGGTCGATGTCGGGCCAGTGGTGGCAGAGATGGCGCCCGACGTAGCGGTGGGTGAGGTCGCGGCCGCCGCAGCCCAACCAGACGGTGATAATGAGGCGCCGATGGAGACGACCGCCGATGACGATAGGCCTCAGAGTTGGTCGCTCTTGAGGTTCAACCTCGAGAGCCGGCGATTCAATTTGGATCTAACGCCACGAGTAATGAGTTTTTGATTATGATCTCTGAGTTTTATCACTTTAATTGATCCCACATTCTTGCCATACGATTATCAGCTGCTCTACAGTCGCGGCTCAATGGTCGACCTCCTGGTGTCGTCCAATATCTCGAGATATGCCGAGTTTAAGGCGATTACACGCATACTGACCACCATTGATGACCAGATAGTGGAGGTGCCGGTCAGTCGCGGCGATATCTTCAACAATAAGGACGTGTCGGTGATCGACAAGAGAATGCTTATGAAGTTTATGACATTCTGTAGCGAATACGACAGACATTACGCCGACTACGAGAGTATACGAACACTGGAGGTCCGATGGAAAGCCGTTTTTAATACTGATTTTGTATTTTATAGAGTATGAGAACCAACCGATCGGGGAATTCCTATCGGCACAAAACCTGTCGCCAATCCTCCAGAACTTCATACTCAACGCCATTGCAATGGCACCGGACACCTGTCCCACGAAGGACGCCCTAAAACTGATTCATAACTTCATACACAGCGCCGGTAGGTTCGGGAATACGCCTTTCCTGTTCACGCTGTACGGCACGGGAGAGCTGCCGCAGGCCTTCTGCCGACTGTGCGCTGTGTTTGGCGGCACCTACTGTCTGAAGAAGCGCTGTGACGCACTGGTAGTCGACGACAGCAATGCGTGCAAAGCGGTTGTGATGGACGGCCACCGCTTTGACTGCGATTTCGTGGTCACCGACTATACGGTCGCCGATTGCGAGGGAAAGGCGTGTGAGACGAGTGATACGGACGTGAAATACATATCGCGAGCCATTCTGATCAGCGACGGGTCGATCAAAAGGGCCGATACGGAGCACCTATCGCTCCTACACATACCGGCGTCGGCCGATAATAAGGCGCCGGTTTTTCTCATAGAAGTCGGTTCATCAGCACTGGTCGCACCCAAAGGCCTTTGTATGACTCGTTTTGGCATTTATTTGAGTTTTTTGAATGATTTTTTGGTAACTTTTTGATCCTAACCCCCAAACAGATGTGCAGTACTTGTGGTGCGACTCAATGGGCGATAATGCGAAACACGATTTGATGCCAATCGTGAAAAAGTTATACAACTTTACGCCCGAAACGGACGCCCAGAAGCCGAAAGCCCTGTGGAGTGTGTACTTCAACCAGAGGTGCACTAAACCCGTTATTCCCGATCTGCCCGCAAATGTTTACGTCACGACTCCTCCCATCAATGAACTAGACTTTGATTTCGCTATAAATGAGGTATAGTTGAGACCCGAGAGAGAGAGAGAGAGAGAGAGAGAGCTATGAATACATTTTATAATCTATTTTTGTGTTGAACTTAAGGCCCGAACGATATTCAAGTCGATGTACCCC
The DNA here is from genome assembly GCA_905397405.1 of Oppiella nova. NCBI lineage: Eukaryota > Metazoa > Arthropoda > Arachnida > Sarcoptiformes > Oppiidae > Oppiella > Oppiella nova. The sequence continues at coordinate 5,745 of CAJPVJ010001685.1, read as the reverse complement.
AACGAGGAATTCCTACCGCGAGCTCCCGATCCCAATGAGATTATATTCGATGGCCCGCAGAATGATGTAGAGCTGAATGAGCCCAACAACCAGCCCATGGCACCGGTAGTTAATAATGAGAACAATTCAAATAACACTTAACTATAATGATAACAATTGTGTTAAGATTCCCCCGAATGTACTGTCAGTTTATATATAATGTGATTATAAGTGATTGATTAGAGAATTAATTATTATATACTTTTATTGTGTATATTATGTCAAAGAATATGCTTGTATTGAATGTTTAAAATGGAAATTAATTTAATATTTTCTCAAAATAAACCTTTTAATTAGAATTATGCAAACAATTGTGTGTTTTGTTTAATACAGTTGAGTCAATACATTAATGAATATTTCTATTCAAATAGCTATAAATAGGTTAAAATGCTAAATGTTTTGATGATTATTGGCGCATATTTTCAGTTTAATGATACTTTCAGTTATTTATCAAATATTTAATCTTATATTTAATGATAAATGTTAACAAAAAATGGTTATGTCTAGTGATTAAAGCGGTTATATTTGAAATGAATTAAAGTTATGCTAAATATGAATTTAAATAACTATTTAACAGTAGTTTTAAACTTTGAAATACTGTGTCAATGGATCCACTGTTGTCCGGATGCTATAGAGATCGAGCCGTGTATTTGTGTCCACGAGTCGGACAAACAGATATCAATCGCATGTATGGGCGCTGATGTCGACGACTATAACATCGAGATAATCATCGATAATGTCAACCATTATCTCCTCTCAAACTCGCAAACTATACTCAAAAAGTTTCAAATGACAAACACCTCGGTCACTGAACTAACTGAAAGGGTGTTTGGGATAATACCGTACGTAACCGTCGAGGTCTACGACAATAAACTCCTAAACCTCTCAAACTTCACCGAAAAGTCGTTGATATCAGCCTTATATACACTAAAATCGTTTTACGCCGCAAACAACCAGTTATACGACAGCACCGGTAGTCAATTGGTCTCAGCGTTTGCCAACTTTCCACACCTGGAGTACCTGACCATCAAAGAGAGTAATGTAGAGATCATATCCAAGAACTCGTTCCCCAGTGTCCGACAAAATCACATAAAATACTTGGATTTGAGTGGCAATGGCATCACACATGTGGAGGAATACGCTTTCCACGGATTATCGCATTTAATTCATTTGGATTTAAGTAACAATAGTTTGACTCAATTGGACGCCAACTCGTTGGCCATCCGGAGCCCATCCGCCCAACCCTTACAGCTATGGCTGCAGTCAAACCAACTGACATCCCATGAGTTGAGCCCTAAACTGTTCCCGAGTATTAAGCGTCCATTAATGGTGTTTATGGCCGACAATAATATGCATTACTTTCCCGAAAGTGTCTTCAGGGAAGTGATTGAATCCGATGATTATTATTTGGTTGACGTCAACGACAACCCATTCCTCTGCGACTGTGAGCGACATAAATGGCTGTTCAGTATTGATAGGCATTTGCGGTCAAAGATCCGGAATATGTATTGCAGTGAACACACCATTTGGCACTTCGAGGACATTGTCACTAAGAATTGTGTCTAAAGTTTATACATGTCTAAAGTCTATGTTTTTTATTAGCAATTTAAATAATTCACACATTTGGTTATATGTAAGTAGATTTTATTTCATTCATAAAATTTCTCAAAAAAACTGATTGTGCTTATAATTTTGAAGTGTAATAGTTTTTAAAATAAACTTTAACCCCTATGTTAACGAATACGTTTCCATATGCGAATCGCTTGATTACGAGGTCTCACTTCGGAATTTGACATAAAATATAGTTCATTATAATTGCCGCTTATCTGACCTATTTTCTTAGGCTGACCGCTTATCTGGTATATGTAATTACTACCCTGCATCTCACGATTAGTGATCCTAAGGTCACCATACCGATTATATGGATTATTATTTTCAGGTACAGTTGTCACTTGATCATTTTGCGGTTGGTCACCCCCGTCAAACTTATTACTCGCACCCCCTTCGGCCCGGAAAAATAAGCCAGCAAAGTTTGGCGTGATATTGTCCCAGTGATACTTTGGCCATAGCGTATGGGGCGTGGGCTGACCAGGGTACTGGGTGTATATAAATCCAATGGGTATTTGTTGGTCTCGTTTGATCTCGCTAATTTCACTGGCCATAGCTTCTAGACTTTGTCGGAGTTCGTGTGTAGACTCCATCAGCATTTCGTTGGATCCAGAAGTGGACTGTACATCACTGGGCTGTGATACTGGAGGGTCGGTATCATCCATTGGCTTATAAGCGCGGGCTTTGGGTAACAGTTTCTCAAACAGATAGCCACCAGTAAAGCCGTCCATACGTTTCAAGTAATCCATGTCTTTGTCTATCAATTGGTCGTAATTCCGATCGATGAACGCCTTCACGGCTGCCATCAATGTCTTGAGTTGATAACTGAACCCAACTCTCGACACAAACTCCAGGTTCTCGTAGGAGACTATCCGTTGGAAGTGTTTGGCCACTCGTGTCAGTAGTGAACGGGTTTGGTATCTGTCTGCGAGTATACAGACATTCAATAGTAGATCCAAATCAATATCAGTATCGTCTTCGGAGTCATCGAATGGCAGTTCCGATGTATACATAAAACAGAGGAATGTCTTAAACGCCTCATAAGTGGTGTCTTTGATGTCAACCTCTTTGGCATGACTTTCGGCGTAATCCCCAGAAAACAATGACTGAAAGTAAGCGCTTCTCATAATTAGGATGTCTTTGAGTGCGGGAAGTGTTTTGTCGCCCACTCTGAACAACACATCACTTCTGGTTTGAAGTATAAGTTTATCCATTCCTTGACTCAATTTATCGGTTCCCTAGAAGGCCATCAAATAATTGTCTCATTAGTACACAAAAAACTATTAAAAATAACTGGATTTGAAAGCCAGTATTGAATTGAGTTTCAAAGCCGATGATCACCTCGTCGTTCACTGCCTTGTTGTTAGACATCTTGTGTCACAACTTTAGTTATAAGTCAATTGTAATCAAATGATAATAAGATTTTATTAAACAGAAACGAGCCCAGGTTAGTTAGACCTTCGTTACTAAACACAATGGTTATTCAATGGTGTTCTACAATGTCTTTGTCACAAAGGAATCGCGTTACTAATAGTGAACTTAATTATATATTATAAAAGTGTCATTTAAAGTAATGTAATTATAAATAATTTATAATATCATATAACTTATACACGTACTCTGTCATAAAAGTAACACTTTGTATACGTAACACTGATAGAAATGTTTCAAGAACATTTGGTTGCATTCAAATAGATTTGATTTTATAAAAATTATATTTACATTTTGCGGAATATTCTCAATTTATTGTTATATTACATTTGTATTACTGTACTACTAATGTTGTGCTAAGTTAGCAAGGAATATCAAAAATGTTTTTCATTTTCAAACACCGTGCTACTAAATAAATAATTTAATAACGCCATCTAATCAATATCTCGCATGAAATAAATGAAACTAATTTAAGATTTATCACTATGAACACGTCGCAAATAATCTTGGTGATCGGGTATGTAATAAGTGTTTGTAGTAATAGAAATAGGATGACAATGATTACTTGGGTTATAATATCAATCTACTTCTTCCATTTTATTTTTATCATCCATTGCCATACAAATGCGGGCCTTTGGTATCACTTTCTCCAATATATAGCCACTGGTGAGGCCGTCTACACGTTTCAAGTAATCCATGTCTTTAAAGATCAATTGGTCGAAATCCTGATCGATGAACGTCTTCACGGCTGCCATCAATGTCTTGAGATTATAGGCAAACCCAACTCTCGACACAAACTCCAAGTTCTCGTACGAGACTATCCCTCGGAAATGTTTGGCCACTTTTATGAGTAACGCTGGGGTCTGGTATCTGTCGGCGAGTATACAGACATTCAATAGTAGATCCAAATCGATATCAGTGTCTTCTTCGGTGGTATCGTATGGCAGTTCCGATGTATACATAAAACAGAGGAATGTCTTAAACGCCTCATAAGTGGTGTCTTTGATGTCAACCTCTTTGGCATGACTTTGGGCTAAGTCTAAGGAAAACAGTGACCGAAAGTAAGCGCTTCTCATAATTAGAATGTCTTTGAGCGCCGGTAGGTTTTATCGCCCACTCTGAAGACCACATCACTCCTGGTTTGGAGCATAAGGTAATCCATTTGAGGACACAATCTATCGGTTTCCTGGAAATTATTTAAATAATAGTTTTATTCAATGAAATAAAAAGTTTTGATTTTAAATCCATGTATTGAATTAAGTGTCAAAACCGGTGGTCACCTCTTCATCGGCCACTAAATCGTTGGATACGTTGGCAAACATTTTAATACAGATATTTGTAATTATAAATCAATTAAACTTGCTAATATTCCTGGTTAATTATACTTAATTAGAAATTATGTTTGTTTTATTCGTATTACAGGTATTATAATCAATACAACAATGGCTTTGGTTTCGTAGCAATAATTGCGATAAAAGTTTTATTTAAAGTGTTTTAACGATAAGTGACTCATTTATTATAAAATTATAAATGTTATTCAAGTTCTTTATTATACAGTAATTAATGTGTATTTTAAAAAATTTTATACAATCATATTGGAAATACAATTAATTATTAAATGTTTAATTATATAAATGCTAAGTTATTTATAAGTTACTTCTATCTCATAAAATGGGGTTTAAAATATTAATGTTTTAATCTTATTATAACATTAAATGTATTAATGTTACATTTTAAATTAAATGTGCTTGATTATATTACACCCCCAATTTAACGAATACGTTTCCATATCCTAATGGCCATATTTTTAGGCCGTACCTCACCGGCCGATACCATAAACCTAAGCCCGTCCTTGAAGGTGCCACCAGGTTTACCGGTATATATTTGTTCACTCCAATCACCAGGGTTAATAGCCAATTCATTTATATGGCTAGTAAACAGATCCCAAGTGGACTTGACCCCTATTAAATGGGGCGCATTATCTCCCTGTGCCTCACCATACGTTTGTGAGCACCGTCTGCCCTAAAAAATAGCCAGCATATCTGATCTTTCAAAATAAAACCCGGATTATATATAAGCTATGAATTGAAAGATTTTTCATTGAAACCAATGGAAAATCTTTCAATTCATAGCCTATATATAATCCGGGTTTTATTTTGAAAGATCAGATATAGTGAGGTTACATCCGCCCAACGAGTACCCGGCCATAGGTTAGTAGGCGACTCTTGGAAAGGTAACTGTGTGTATATAAATCCAATGGAAATGGCTGTTAAATAAATTATAAATAGTTTTAATTACAAATAAATTATTATATGAGTTAGATTGAATTTAGATTAACATTTTAAAATGATACATTTTTAAAAACTTTTTACTAACTTTATTTAGTGGAAGCTTTGGCTAAAAAAGCAAAAATTGAGAAATTTATATAATTTCAAAACCCATGTATTGAACCCATTTCCCTCCCCCTTATTGCCAATCATTGGGTTCTCATTAATTTCACTTTACAAAGCAAATACAAAATACAATTTTAATTGTGATAGTGCCTAATTTTATAAACTTTATTGAGTAACCATGGGTGCGGGTCTATTGACCTAAAAACCAATTGACCTAAACTTAAATAACTTAATGACCAGTAGGTAAATATACCTGATGACCAGTGTAAAATGT